>APFE030151835.1:103921-116629 GCA_000404065.3 Pinus taeda
GGTCGGTCCCTTGTCCCACAAACAAGGGGGTTTCATACACCAATTTGGTGTGTGGTTTGGATCTGACCTTATATATTAATAATATATATTATAATTGGTGTAAAAAACTCACTCACCTATTTGGGTAGAGCAAATGAGAGTTGTTAATCCTTTAATAGAAGGAGGCACTTAGAATTAGCCGTTAAAAATAATATTAAAATAATGAAAGTAGCCATTAAAGAATAATATGGGTTAAGTCAATAGATTATATAAGGGTCAAAATCAAAGATTTAAACAAATAAATATTAATTAAGTTAGATTAAAAGATAATTAAAATAGATAAACGAAATGGATTTTTTAGAATGAGATTAATTAATTTATTAAAAAAAGGAAAATAAGAGTAAAAAATATTAGTATTATAATATTAAATTATATAATTAATTGTTAAGACGAAATGTCACGTCAATAAATTGATTAAATAATAGTTAAGAAGAAGGGTCAAGTCAAAGGATTTAAATAAATAAAGTTAATTAAATTAGATTAAAAGAGAATTAAAATATCCACGATGGGGGTGGTGGAGCAGGTGAATCTGTGTGATGGGATGATCATTTTATGGAGGGCCCGACGGCTAGCCAAGTAACATAAGGCGAACAACCATCTGGCAGGTGCTAGGACAAGATCTCATTTATGTCAATTGGATCGCAAGGCTTCTCCAGGGTATTATGGTCTTTGCGAGGCGTGGTTTCCTTATTGTGAAGAGGGTTATAGGAGTTGGTGTAGCAGAGGGTTTGGCATCTAAATAGGCACATGGGTCTTTCCTATTCTCATGTTGTTGGGAAGATTACCTGGTGGTGCTTTGGTTCAGTGTGGTTGTCCCGAGCAATGGATGGGTGTATGGTTTCCTTCAGCAGGTTTGGGATGTGAGTTTGGACATGAATTCTTTGTGGCTCAAGGGTGCGAGGAGGTCTCACCAGGCTTTAGGGCTTGGATTCCCTTTGCAAGTAGTTGGTTGTCAGAGCATGGAAAGGTGGTAAGTATGAAAGACACTACTCTTTGACTTGCTTTGATGGTGTTAGTCATTTTTTTTTATGTTTATTTCCTTAGTAAGGGAGATAGAGGTGTTGTTTAGTGTTGGGTTGGCAATGTGTTTGTGGAGGAGTGTTATGCTAGCCTAGAAGCCAAGATTGAGTCTATTCTTGGGGGTCAGTGGTTTCCTAGAGTCTCAGTTTTATAGGGGGTGAGCGGTTCCATTCTTGAGATGTCCTGCGAGGAGCCTGAGTGGGCTCTCAGGCATCTCCGCCTTTGTGAGGACTTTTTGATTCAATGGATAGACGGGTTGGGAGAAGAGGGAAAGAAGTGTGTTTGGGAAGTTGGGAGAAAGTGGTTAGCAGTGGTGGAGCAGACCAACATTTGGGGTCAGTGTAGGCTTAGGTCTTGGTTTTTGTGTACAAGTAGGTAGGGTGACAACCTTAGTTGTTTGTCTGTTTCGCTGCGTAGCTCTAGACTGGTGGGAACCTCTTCGGTGTCGCATGTGTCTTAGGACTGTGGTCAAGAAAGAACTGCGGGTGTTGGGTGGCAGTTGCTTTGTTTTTTTTCTCAGGGGGTTCAAACAGGGTTCAAAATTGAGACCATCATAGCCAACCACAAATCCTCTAGCACGTCATAGAAGTGTTGAGAAAAAATTATCCGTAAAAGAAATGTAAGTTTTTATTTTTATTGGTTTTAAAGTAAATTTAAATAATATAATAATTTCTCTGAAGGGTTGTAGCCTGTTGGATAAATTGTTGATTTATGGATATCTTTGGAACTTGGACCTGTTTCAAGGTGGCAGGTGCCACCTGGTTGCAAATTACGCTTGTATTCTTTGAATCTTCAGTGCTAATTGAAATGTAATGGAACAGGTGCTAGAGATACATGGGTAGAATTTCGTATAAGTGAATTTTGAAAATCGTGAGGTAGGAGAATGGAGGCTATCGATGGAAGTGGAAGCCCTTTTCAATGTAGCAAAGGGTGTGACTGAGAACTCCATTTCATGTGAATTATATTCGACTCCATCCATTCTGCCCCAAGTTCCATTCTAGTTAGTTTTTGTTTGGTTAAAGAGTATTGTTTGGAACTACCGATGATCTAGCCTACATTGGCTAGCTCTTCGCTTGCAACAATTTCGTTGGATTTTCCATAATTCAAACCTTGGTCATTGCTCCCATCATATTTGCACGAGTATATCAACACTACCTTCTTTCTTTTGTAGATATCTGCAAGATGTAAAATGTGAGAGGTTTTTCTTTTCGGGGTATGTGTTCTTTAATTCTGTATATAGACTGTGTTTCCATTTTAAATATAAAGATATGTTTATATCATTTCCTTTTCCAATTTGTTTGTGATGCTAGAATTAGGGGGGTCTCTCGACAGGATTAGAGTACCAGAACGACACAAACTCTAACATTCATAATGATTTGTTATAATTAAGTTTTAATGTATTAGCAATTGATATATATGATGGACTTGGTAAAGATATATTAGGAAGGTTAACCAACTAAGTGTGAAGCCGGGATTCAATTTCAAATCAAAGTGAACAAGATTTTTGAGTGCTTTCTTTCCTCTAACCATTTTAGGAATTTCTACATTATGCTCCAATCTTTGAATAACTGGACTTAATCTTGGGAGGAATTTATTGCTTTACCCTCCAATTTTGCATCTCAATTAATGGAATCTTGATTTCAATATGAAAGTAAAATTACATTTGTTATTCGAATATGGGTTAAATTACTTCATCTTCCCCTTCACTACTACAGCTAAGACACTATCAAGAACATTAGTAACTATCTAGGAGCAACACCAAGTTCATCAAGGAAAAAAATGGAAACATCCCAAAAGGAGAAGGGGTCTGGCAAGCAGCATGCCCCTCCCAAAAACCCTATCTTAGTCACCGAGGACCCTTCCTCTTCTCCTCATAATATCTCAGTCATAATCCACTAGCAAGGGTTATGTGAGGACCCCCTTGGTAGATAAGTATGAAACCCTCGTGAATATTGAAATTTGTACCTTGAGTGAGTAAAGATGTAATGTGAAAAATCAACAGAAATGCCTTCGCTTGAAGATACCCCAACCCAAAATCTGAAACAAGAAGCCCTAGAACCTAAGGAAGAAGTCTATCAATCACCTACAAATAGCCAAATTCCTCTCGGTAACCTCTTTTTTTTCCTACATCTGTCAATAAGAGATTCGATGGTGAATTTGAAAACAATACTAGAATGGGAAGATTAGGGAAAATGGTGGGTCACAAGCCCAAAAGGGACAAAAGAGAAGAACAACTTGAAAAATACAAAGATTCACCCCCCCCTCTCTTAGTTTAGTCAAGTTTCCATCAATATTATCTTGTTGAAGGACGCAAAATTAAGGGAAAAAAATGTTCTCCAAAGAGGTACTTCCATATGGCGTGGTACTAAAGTAAAAGTAGCTAGTTCCAGAGGGGAATATGGAGGTATTTTCATCCTATGCTCCTTGTCATCTTTCAAATTGACTCAGGCTCAAAGCTCATCTCATTGGCTTGTAACCCGACTCTTACACATCCCTTCTAGCAAAATTTGTGATGTAATTATTATTTATATGCTCCTAACCTATCAGGGAAAGTTCTATACTAGAACTGCTATTCTCTTAAGGAGTTTGAATATGGAAAAAATAATATTTTTGTTGGATTTTTTTAATACCACTCTACACTCTTGGAAGAAAAATTGGGGTCATATTCTCTTAAGGAGTCTAAGTCTGAATATGGCCAAAATAGTAATTTTGTTGGAGGTTTTAATACCACTCTACACTCTTGTGAGATAAAATGGGTATCCTTAGTTCAATATCCCTCTAAGGAGAAAATGGAAGACTTCATTTCCTTACTAGATATGATAGATTGGAAAACTAATTAAAGGAAAATTCACTTAGAACAATTGCAGATAGGGGCCAGGTAACATTGTTACTCAACTAGATCACTTCTTGGTTCATGATGACTTTTTGGACAAAGATTCTGTTTCACCTCTCATATTTTGTCTTGTAGTGGTTCAGACCACAAATCAACTACATTGTCTCTCCATCCTCAGGAGGACTATAGGAATCTCTCCCTTTAGATTTAATCCACAATTGATTCAAGACCAAGAATTCTTCAAATTGATATTTGTAGCCTAGTGCCATTGGGTTGAAGGCTCTACAATACACATTTTGGAGAATAAAATTAAATCTACCAAGGTAGCACTCAAAGTTTGGGCTAAGGATCACTATGTAATAAAACAAGTAGTTGTTCCAAGTATCAGTAAATTAAATTTTGTGAAAGACCCGTCTCTTATCATTAAGTATTTACACTAAGGTACCCCTCCCTATAGACTTAAGATTCTATTTGATTTTTAAAAGGATCCATCTAACCTTGAATTCCATTTATGAAATTCAAGCCCTCCATCACCCGAGACAAAATAATTAAAAGAGCGATGTGTTAGCAGACTTAGTTGTTTGAAGTCAGGAAGGCGTAATGAAAATTAATCAAATGAAGCTTTACATCTAGTCCCCATGAGAATGATGCACATGGAAATTATAATCCCTGTTACTTGGTGGTGTTGATTTTTACATGGATAGATGACATGGTGCTACCACACTATAATATAATCATGAATCAATCTTATTTACTCCCCCCTAACTTTGTGGATATGATAGTACTCTGTGAATCTAGTCACCTCAAAGCAACTTACCTGCAAGATAATTTCATTAGATTTACATCTTGGATGCCTTATTCATTTTTGTTTCTACGAATTAAAATGAGATAGGACACTCTTCTCTAGTTTGGTTGGCATTGTGGTAAATTTATCCATCCTGTCAATTTCTATGTCGACATAGACATTATAGTGCTAGTTTGTAGATCTCTCGGCTTTGCCCCACCCAATAAGTAACTAAAGAAGGGCCTCTAAATAAGCTTCTCTTATTCTAAATGCTAGTTTGAATAAGGAAGAATCCACATCTTTGAAAAATAAATCAACAATCTCAACCAAATCTCTGATTAAATTGGATGTTAAAAGGTCCTATAAACTAAGTAGGTCTCAAAAGATAAAAATAGAAAGTATAAATCATAATAAAAGATAGATTTGATTATATTATCTATTTGATGTTATCATAATGTGTTATTTTCTACCTACCATCTAGTTTTAGAAATTTAATTTATTTAATAGAAATAATTTGATTGAAAATGAAATGTAGAGATAATATACTATTATCAATTGAAATTTATTTTTTTAAAGCTTTTCATTATGGAAGGGCTGCATGAATATATTCCCTTCTAATTGAAATTAATACCATCCCTTCAAATTTGATCCCTAAGTCTACATGCTGCAATAAAGGGGTCAAGCTCTCAGAGGTGGTATTGCCACGGATTGTGAAGATTTGTTGGGAGGTGGCGATGTAGGAGGGGAAGTTGAAGTAGGTGGGGGAAGAGGGGAATCATCCTAGGAGGTATGGCCGGAAGGGGGTGGGCTTGGAGGAATCCCGTCGATAGCTTCCATTGCTAGCCAACTTCAGTGTCTCTCAACACATATTGCAAACTTTTCCAATCATTTCCATGATGATCAAAACGAGGTCATCAGTTTTCTGAATGACATTCAACAAAATAAATGAGACTTAAAGGATCATGTGGATTCAGTGCGGCGTAGCCAAAGGAGCCTCTATGAGAGGATAGATCGTGTCAAGGGACACCATGGACATCTAGAACATCATGCACATGAGGGTCCTCCTCTTTTGGACCAACTGGGTAATCAACGTGATCAACTTCCTCCAAACTAGTTGATGTTAGGTTACATTTGTATTTTGCTATCCTTTTGGTGTTATTTTTTTATGGTTTCATGTGTAAAGCTATTAAATTTTGGTGTAAAATACAATCCTTTTGTACATCCCCCATGGCTAATAAATCTAGTAGGAGTGAGGCAAGGAGGAATGAGATGACCAGATATATCATGTACATCATTTTGACGAATTAATAGAAAATGTTGACTCAAAGAAAAGAGAGAATTAAAATAGATAAATGAGATGGGGGGTTTTAAGAGAAAAATTAAGGAGAATAGAGGTACATGATTAATCAATTTATTAAAAGGGAAAATAAGAGAAAATTTAGAAAATATCAATAAATTTGAAAGGATAAAAATATGAAAATACATGGATTAGAAAATTAGATGATTTTATTTTATTTTTTAATTAATTTTTTTTATTATAGCATAAGACAAAACATTTTTTAATGAGTTAGGTGGTGGATAATCGGTTTCCAAGAATGACTTAAATTATAGGCATCCTCTTGATTAAAGTTATTCGGTTGTTTCTATATTTCAAGTGTCTCTATTATGATTTTGGAATTATAAAAATGAACAAATGTGATGATTTTGGCTTGATCAAAGAAAATTAGATGTTTTGAGTTAAAAGAGTGCTTAACTATAGCTGACTTTGATAACCTAAGAAGTATTAACTATAATTGACTTCGATAACCTAAGAAGGTTGGTATCAGCAATATACTCCTTAATATGAGCTTTGAAGGGACACTTCGTTTGGATAATGTATGATTTTCCACATGAACATGGGATTCAGTAAACCCATGAATTCAACATGGGGTCAAACTTATCTTTAAGTAACCAAACATTTACTTCAATGTTTTGAGGGGTTTAAAAATGGTTTTAATGTTCTTTTTTAACAATATTTTTGTTATGAGGTTAGTGGTGCCTTTTATGTAAGGGAGAGAAACTTGACCTTGAGGAGGAGCGGAATGAGGGATAATGGATTTGGGATTAGATATGCTCTTAAAAACTTTAATGATATGAAAATATGAATATCCATTGGCTTTGGAAGCTTGGAATAGATGGAATTTTTCAGAGGGAAGGAATTAAGGAGTGGAAATTTTAAGGGCTCGGGAGATGAGGGTTTCAAGAACACCAAATTTTTGGGAAGGGTGGTGGTGATAATGGGCATGAAGATAATGATCAGTGTGGGTATTTTTTATCTAAACTTTATGGGTTAGGGATCCATAAGGAAGGTGGGTGACAAGGAAATCTAAGAACGGAAGAGAGTTATTAAATTTGATTTCCATTATGAATTGGATATGAGGGGAAATTTTGTTGAGTTGGGAGAGAAATGCATCAAGTGCAGGTCTACCGTGTTTCCAAATGAAAATAGTATCATCAACAAACCTGCACCATTATTTAGGTTTTATATGCCAATATTCTAGAATCAAGATATATTTATATTTTTTTGGTGGGAGTCTATTAAGTTATAGTGTTTGTGTAGTGTAAGAAGTTGCTTTAAGTAGCCAAAGATTTTCCCTTGTTCCTCCTTCCACAAGAAAATAATTTGAAATGTGGTCAATAAAAATGATGACCTTGTTGAAGGCTTAAAATGTTTAGGATTATGTGTCCCATAGATATTAAGAATCATAAAATGAAGCAACCGAATGAGCCCCAATGAATGCTCAAGGAAATAAATTGAAAGAACATAGAGTGAAGGATGCAAAGGCATTGAATCTCATCCAAAATTCATTAGATGAAACAATCTTCCCCAATATTTCTCTTGCAAAGTTCTCTAAAAATGTTTAGGATATATTGAAGAGCACCTATTAGGGTACCACCAAAGTGAAGATAGTGAAACTACAAACTTTGAGAAGAGAATTTGAAAATCTAGTAATGAAAGAGTTGGAGTTGATAGATTGGTGCTCGATCTGAGCAATGACCACTGCAAATAATTTGAAGATGCATGGCGAAGATGTGTCAGATCATACAAAAAGGTTCTAAGAACCCTTTCCAAAAAGTTTGATTCGGTAGTCATGGAGATCATAGAAGAAAAATATCTTAGTCAACTCTCTGTAGATGAATTAATGGGGTCTCTTCTCTCCCATGAAACTAGAAACAATAGAAATGACAATTATTCACTTGAAAATGCATTCAACGTTGAATTTTCTCTTTCTAGAGGTAGAGGAAGAGGCATGAACCATAAAGATAATGAGGAATATTTAGAAGAAGAAAAGAGAAGCAATGGCAAAGACTCAAAAAGGTATGATAAAACTTCGATAATACGTTATTATTGCAACAATATAGGTCATTATGTTAGAGAATGTAGGAAGAGAAAGACTAATCTAGATAGACAAAATGATAATTATACAAATACCTCTAAGAATAATGAAGAATTTTTATTCATTGTCTCATTGCCCATGAAACCTCAAATTATGTATGGTTTTTAGATGTTGGATGTAGTAATCACATGACTTGAAATATAGATTTGATTTCTAATTTGGATGAATTAGTGAACACAAAAGCTAAATTAGGCACAAAATATTGTTAATGTTAAGGGCAAGGGAGTGGTCAAGATCATGACAAAACAAGGCCAACAAAAACACATATAAGATGTGTTATACTTTCTAGGTTTGAAACATAACTTGACTAGTGTTGGTTAAATCACTCAAAAGGGATACAATGTTGGCTATTAGTGAGAAATGTTAAGCCCTATGTTAACCAAAGAACCCCTTATTAAGTCATATATATTGAGTGATTACATTTCTCTTGTTATATCGTTATGTAGTCTAGAATACCTAATGATCCCATTTTATTATAATTGTACCCTTTGTCTTCTACATATTATCTTATACATTGTATTGAACACTTTTTCATCCTCCCTACACAAAGCCCTAAGTATGCCTCTCTCATATCCTTGAGTTTTTGCTTGAAATTGCTTCATTTCAGTCATTTTTAGGACAAACACACCCTGGCCCCTCATTGGCTAGCGTTGACTACCAAGTTTTCCTACTCTGCACCTACGCTGATCACCAGTAGGTTGCTTTGTCTTGTAGGTGCATTGATTCTAGAAATCCAGAAAAAAAAGAATCTCATAGCTTCCTCTTCCAAAAGATTCCAAGATCAATTGTAACTATTTACCTTGGATAAAAGTCTTGAATCCTATCCTATCATACCTTGGAGTTTTCATCCCTTATCACTTGAGCTCATCCTCCCATCAAGAATGTATCTCAAGCCCAGATTGGTAAGAGGATAAGAATTCATGAACTACCTCTCTCATCTATATATTTACAACCATCCATAGGCAAGGGGTTGGCTTTTGGAGATTGATTCTACCCTTATATTATTGTTGTAAGAGATATTATTCCATGCAATAGGGTGATTAGAGGTGCACTTTATGGCAAGGAAAGGATAAGTAAACTTGGAGGAGCTCTTGTAGAAGATCAAAACCTATTTTTGGTTATAAATCACTCCATTTATATTAATGCATAGAGTTCTTTGTTTTCCTATATATGATGTTATGATTTCATGTATTTCGATACCATGTTGATCTATTGAAGGAAGTGATTAGATAATGCTACATAGATCATGTACATCATTGGCTCGTGTTGTCTGATTGTGCAGGTTCTAATTATAGAAATCATATGTGGGATTGGAGAGTACAATCCAAGGAAGGAGTGAAGCATATGACAGATTCTAGGTAAGCTTCATCTCGTCATCTGTTTACTTTAAGGAAAACGTCATCTTCTTTGTCTTTCTTTTGTTCTAGGTCTGTCCACCAGGGCTAGGGAAGATACTTCTATCCGCAGTCGTAGATTTCGTATAAAAAATTGACAACCATATTGTGGAACAATGTATTCCCTTGGTGGTTTCTTTATCTATTGTGCTTGTCTTACCTCTTCTTCAGAACTTTACTCTCTTATTCAGTCAAGAAAAAAACCTAGGAAGACCCTTCACTGGGTTTCAATTGCAATTTTTGTGTCAAAATTTTGCATCCCTTGACCAACGCACCCTCTGGTCTAGAGATAGAGCGTTGCACCCTAGCTGATCCTTCTTTCAGCCAACATTGCAAAGCACTGGTGCCTCCTTTGCACCTGCATTGGCCCTTATTCATGCACAAACATGATTTTTTCTTGATTTTCTCTCTGATCAACCTTCTTCCAGCTGCTCTTCCTTGAGTCTTTGAGTGTCTTTGGTTCTCTCTGAAGCCTCCATTTGGTTTTCTTTTGTTTTTTAGTGCATTTGGTAAGGATTTGTTTAGATTTTCCTTTGTTCTTATCATTAGGTCTTTTGAAAATTGATTTTTGTTTGATGATTAAGTGCTTAGGTGAATTGGTGTGTTAGTCATCATTC
Organism: Pinus taeda; assembly: GCA_000404065.3. Lineage (NCBI taxonomy): Eukaryota > Viridiplantae > Streptophyta > Pinopsida > Pinales > Pinaceae > Pinus > Pinus taeda. Next base: position 114,046 of record APFE030151835.1, read on the forward strand.
TGAAAAGTTTATTTGAATCAATGATTAAACTTTGGATCTTAGTTTTCATGATTTTTGATAATTAAGTGGTTTGAAAAGAAAAATATTTGCGTTGGCATTTAGGGTTTTGTGTGTGCATCAACATTGGAACAATTGCATTAAAAGAAAATTATACTTTGCACAATGTTTGCTACTCTTTGTCCCTTCCCTTAGATTTTCATTAAAAGAGAAAGATTTCATTCCTCATGCTAGTTTCACATTTTAGGATATTCAGGTGAAATTCATAGTGAGCCCAAAGCTGAAACTTAATTGAATATAAACATTAAAATTTATTAAATTAACTTAAGGATCATTTGTAACATTAACACAAACACTTAGAGGTCTACGCTAGAGACATGTTCCGACATCGTTAAACATGGGAGCTATCATTTATTTCCGTCATTGCATCCTGGGGGTGAAATATCATTCCAGGTATGTGAGTGTTTATGATCGTTCTCCACGTACCTTCAGGTATATTGGACGACACTCCATGTACGTAAAGTATATGGGAACAATCTCATTGAATGATTATGTATTAGAAAACATTACTACATACTACACTTCCACCTACTGTCGAGTATATTTTGGAAGTCTCTTATAGGTTTCTATCCTTGCCATAGGTAACTGAGTCGGTTGCCTTGTATACTGTGATACACCAAACACAACATTTAGGGAGATTTCCTACATGTACATTAAGTACTTGGTTCACCAAGGTGTATATTGCAGTTCATAGTTTCTTGGTAATCCTTTATGCCTAGATTACCCTCTTTTTGATTTATTTTTGTGTTAATTTCTAAAATTTACTATCCAACGTGGAAAAAAAATCCTCCACTTCGTCATTCGGGTAGAATCTAAAATAAGCCTCCTCTTCCGCCATAGGCTACTCCTAGTCGTCGTGAAAAGCATAAAAATATGCAAATTACCAAATTGGGAATCTCAGGAAATACTTTTGGCCCTCCTCCTGAATCCGATAAACCAGAATCATCTTTTCGTTTGAGTACTAAGCTCGAGATTATCTTTACTCTTGCTGGTGAATCTGATAGAATCGAAACAAAATTACCTGAAACCTTATTGCCGGAGGTTATTGAGCCTGAACTTCATGAGTCATAAAATTTATTACCTATGGTTATTGAACCCGAGGTGCCTCAACCATCTTCACCTGTTACTTTAGGATGTTCCCCTTCTCTTCCTTTGTCTCAGACAGAACCACCATCCATATATCTTAGACCCTACAATAGACCTATTTCACATGGTCTCGTGAGTATTGAGAGATCCCATAAGAAGAGTCTTATCCTTCTTATCATGTTCATTGGAGTGGACTCCATTTTTATCATAATTGTTCTCTTCCTCCTCCTCAAACTCCAACAAAACTCCTTTACTTGATTCTTTTGACTCACTTGCAAATTTCTTGCAGCAATATTCATTGTGATTGCTAACCATGATTGGATCCAATATGACTTCCCATCTTGTATCCACCACTATGGTTGAGACATCAAACGTTGCTTCCTCATCCATGCTTGCAACATCACTAGAGACACACCTATATGGTGGGTCGTCTGTCCCACCTGGCTATTAGTCTTTATCTGGTACCTTCTCTAGTGTAGCTTCCAATCCTTGGACCTCCCCCATGTCATCTATTTTGAGAATTCCATTTGGAACTTCCCTTATGAACACTACTCAGTCTAATCCTTCTCCTCCACCTACACCTACAATTTAACAACAGGTTGGTCGTTATGCTAGTGGGCAAGGATATCTTCAATAGCCTAACTCTCCTTATGATGGTTTCCCTACACCTAGGGTGTAGTTGCCTCCATCATCCCCACCTCCTATGGTAGGGGGGAAACCTATCATTGCTATACCTCAAATTGGTAATAAGCCTTATTATAATCCTCCTTATCATGGGATGGATTCCAATGTTTGGCAACCTACTTTTCTTGTCCAACTTGTTTTAATTTTGGACCCATTATTGAATCCTCAAATTGTGTCGTCTTCATCTCAAATTACTACCCTTCAATATGTACCTTAACAAGCTCAAATACATGTAAGTCAACCTTTACAAGTTGCTATTGCATCTCAACCTATTCCATTGGTATCTCGTACCCCTCAAATTCCTCTTACCCAACCTTTACAAGGTACCTTGCAGTCTAAGCCACTTGGGCAAGGTATTCCTCAAATTCCAGTAGGACAGACTCTGTATAGTATGGCACAACCTCAATCAAATCCACCTTATGTCAAGATGATTCAAAATATTGTGGGGAAATAGTATATACCTTATAAGGGTATTCCTCAAGTTCCTTTTCAAGGCCAACATGTAATGCCCCACTTAAATCTTATCCTACAAATTTTGTTAATGTTTACATTATCTAAAAATATTGAGAAACATAGGTCTAATATAAAATTCACGATTTCCATTATTTAAATTCTCCACTTACCTTCTCAAATTGAATATTGGGTAGAATTTGGTCTCCTTCCATTATTTCAAAATGTATGTATTCATTTCACATTCCCCAATGTACCCTCACATTTATTAGGGAGAAGACATAGTCCTCTCCAACTCACTATCAAT
>APFE030151839.1:0-13244 GCA_000404065.3 Pinus taeda
TTTATTACTAATGAAGAGGATTGTGAATCCATATGACATTAATGAAGATGATATTAATCTATATGATTATATTTATTAGTTAGAGAAGTTATTTTATTAGTCAAAATTGTTAGTAAGCCATATGAATTTCAATAATCTTTTTCTTATTTAACAACTCATCCTCAAATTTTATTTTGACAATTTTATTATTTAGCAAAAAAATTATATATAATTACTTTCACTGCTTTTTGGTAATTGTGTGAATTCAAACCAGGTCTGATAGTGTGACTCACTAAGATAAAGATTGACATTTCAGATTTAAGAATTAGCCTTGTGCATCTTATGTACACTTTGAAAAAACCAATTTACAAATTACGTTTTTAAATATTACTATTACTTTTTTAACTTTGAAATTATCATTTTTACTACAAAAGAAATTAAATAATCGGTCTTTCTAACTTTGAAACTACCCACTTTTACTTAAAAAAATAAATGTTATTTTAAAATTTAACTTTTAATTTTTTATTTTTTACTTTTTACTTTGTCATCAACTGTTCCGTCTTTCTTACATTGAAATTGCCATCTTTTTTACCTCGAGACACAATGGAGGAGTGAAATTAGACAGAAAATGGTATCAACTGTTCGGTCTTTCTTACTTTGAAATTGCCAATTTTTTGACACAATGGAGGAGTGCGATTATGCACCAAGCTCACAATGGATGATAGGCGCCTGATAGTCGCCATGACTATCTATTTGCATCCTATGAAACACCACAAGAGAAGCAATTAACAATGTTTTAAGTTTACTTTTCTTTAAAATTTAAAGGTTTATTATTTTGGTTGGTATTTTTATAATTTAATGGTTTGTTTTTTTGGACTGATTATTTAAATTTAGTTTACTTTTTTCTTTTTCAAGCTGTCACTAAAATTAAAAATTAACATTCTACTTTCTAAATTTAAGTAACTTTTTTCTTTTATGAGCTGTCTATCTTGAATTCGAATTCGACCCGTTTCTTTCATAGCCGTTTCGTCATCCTTCCGGATTTCATAATAGCCAATATGTGATGATGACGGAAACCATGGGCATGCCCAATTGCTAACGTCAATGTTGCTTCCTCTGTATCTTTGTTGGTCGTGTGTTCGGTCTGTATATACGATATGATGGTCGTGTGTTCGTTCTGTATTGGAATGTATAAAGAGCGTCATATTGAATATCTTTGAAGGTCGTGTATCTTTGTTGGGAGAGCGTCAAACGGAATATATGAATATATTGTGTTTGATATAAAATCTAAAATATAAAATCTACAAACAAAAAATGACACGCAGCTATCAATCTTATATCATCAAATACACCCAATAAATTATTATATTGCTATCCCTAAAACAAATTATTAATATAACATTTAATAAAATGAAAAAGAACAATAATAATTAATGAAAAACACACTTGCAATTGCTAGAACCCATCCTCCAATAATTTCCAATGGAACCTAGACTATCTAGGTGGGAAGTTGAAAGTGGAAAATTCCAATTCCTTCATTCTCATTTCCTATAGCCAATGCACACCCCATCCACCATCTCTTCCATTCTTCATTCCACAAAATTAATGTAGTTTTATTCAATTGTTTAAAATCAACAATTTTATTGAATTGTTTAAAATCAACATGTCATAGTCTTATTAGACGTATTGTGGAGCTTTTGAATTTTCTAACGACTTGGAGGCGAAGAGTGATGATTGTAGGTGTTGAACAACTACTGAAGTATCCAAAATACTGGGTCTAAGGTAATTAGATTAAGACATTTAGAAAAATTCATACGTTGTGGTCTTGACTCTATAGGTTGGGAGAGTGTGGAATAGAGTAAACATTTATCTATGCCCATGTAAAAGTCCAAAAGAAATATGTAAACATTTATTTACACCTCATTAAAAGTCTAGCAGACATATTGTACCTCACCTTATTGGTTATTATTGGCAACATGAATTCATTTTAACATCTAATTATGTCTCTATCTCACAAAGTTGGTTATTGTTGGCAACATGAATTCATTTTAACATCTAATTATGTCTCTATCTCACAACGTTGGTTATTGTTGGCAACATGAATTCATTTTAACATCTAATTATGTTTGTATCTCACCCTGTTGGTTATTGTTGGCAACATGAATTCATTTTAACAACTATTTAATATACCATATGGAAGGACACTAAACAAAATTTCTATAAACTTGATACAAATAACTTGTATGATGATTTTATGCATGCATTGCATCCAATGCAAGAGATACACTTCAAATGAATTGAATGCTTGCATTAACTTATCCATTGTCAATTTAATAAAATTTAACTTATTTTGGTAATTGACCATGACATCATGAATGACAAAGCTTTTTTTGTAACAACCACTATACTATTCAATGTGTATTTGAAAATTAGATCCTTTTATAATTATTTCTAATTAATATATTCTTTTTTCCTCAGGAAAAATTATAATCTTATAATGATAACAAAATTATATGTTGTAGATGTTGATAATGCATTTAATCATGTCAATCAAAATTGGTGATCAAAGAGACCAAAAATATAACTCCAAAATGGTGGTAAACATGTTACCCTTTTCTCCATTTCTTCCTTTTATTTCTTCATTCTCCCTGGGAAGGCGTTACAAGTGATAGCTGGGTCCCTTCATTCATTCTTGGATTTTCTTTATCTGAATCTAAACTTTAAGGTACATGATGAGATTTTGAGTCCCTTGTCTCCATTGCTACAGGGACCATTTCCTGTGTCGATGTGTTTGCTGGAGTTCCTGAAAATTCATTATTAACACTCATGTTTTCTACGTTTTCTTGTGTATTTTGGGCTTCTTCATTGGTAGGAGGATCCATTTCTTCATCATCCTCTTCTTCGTCAGGAAATTTCAGTGGGAATTTCCATCCCTTGGGTTGATTTCTTGTTTTCTTCTTCCTTTGAGGCACTTTCTTAGCATCATGATATGAATTTGTGGATGTCCCATTTGTTGGATTATTCGACATCTAAATGTTGTGTTCGAAAAATCTAGGAACTATGTTGAGCACTTCTTGTTCTGTGTCAATAGAATATGATCCAACAATCGTTTGTTGAATTCTACCTCCACATAAATTATGAAGATTGTGTAGATTTGTTTCTCAAATATTGGTGTATCTTTCTTTATGTATAACCCTAATATGTTCCCAATGGCTTCTTTCACTTTATGGAGCAAAAAATGTAGGGGTACATTATGCAATCTACCCAAACTGACATTCGAGATACTACCGTTATATTGCATCGAAATCTAGGAACCAAGGGGTGCCGAAAAGTCCCGCAGAGCCCCAAAACCATGGACCCTCTTGTAATATTTTTTCACAATACTCTCGAATGCAAATTTTACTATGAAGAAGCCCTTGGAGCAAAGGTTCTTATCACAATTTGTTGTCCAATTTGTGAATATCCAATGAAAGAGATCCACTTGTTTTGGCAAAAAACTATTGAATCTGCATAGTACTGCTTGAGATTCATATGTTATGCACAAATCATTTGTTTATGGTAGATTTACAGTTATTACTGGGATTTGATTCAGTCGTTCCATTATGTAGGGGTTGGGTATATTGTGTTTCTGATCTAATGTTGTTGAGGCAATAGATTTTCCCTTGAGGATATCTATGAACGAAAAGACTCCATTTACTTTCTCTTAATTCGATTATGTTCCTTTGGGAATACTAGATGCGAACACTCCTTGTGTGCGCTTTGAATTTCTTGGTCGAGGTGATCCTCCCCAAAGCCTCAAGTTTAATATGATGGTGGATGATGGGAGGATGTTATAATCTTGTAACATCACATCTTCTTGCATGGATTTGCCCCTGAGGATCAGACTGTGTAGGAGCATCATGATACCTAGAGTGTGCATGATATTGTGCTTTAATTGTTTTATGTTGTCTATGACCCAAACCGAAAATAATATTTATTTTACATGTGGGGATTTGATAAAAAATTGGAAGGCTACCACATCAAATGTCCATAATTGACAGTCACATAGATTTTCAGTTGAATCAATGGATAAGTGCAGACATGGAAAAAGTGAGAGGGATTTCCGTGGGAGTATTAAATTCATAAGTGATGGCCAAAAAACCGAACTGATGCACATGGATGGAGGAAAACTCTAATATGGAAAAAAGTGAAGCAGACTCTCCATATCTAATGCTACTCCTACATTTGACAACCTAATGTACTAAGGGGATTGAGAATATCCAGATTTGTGATCTTTAACAATAGATCAATAAAATGAAGTGTTTGAGGTGGAAGATTCACTTGTGTAGACACATTTTTGCCTTCATATCTGATCGATAAATCTATTGTGACTAAGAGCAGACAATTATAAGATTTATGTATTCAAACTTTTGTGATCCATAATGAGTTAAGCAAAGACTTTCGATAGAAATCAGATAAGAGAAATTTTTGGCTGACGCGTTTTGAACCAACAATTGTGGTTCGTCATTTTGGTCCTTATGATGAAACATAATTTTTGGTTAGAATGCGTCGGCCAAAACTTTCTCTTATGTGATTTATACCAAAATATTGTGCTTAAGTTATAAGATTTATGCTTTAGAGTCGCCTTAATCCTACACAGGTCCATTCCCAACTCATGAATGTGACGCACTTCTTGAAACCAATGTTAAATCCTTTCAAAAACTCCATTGTCAAACGTGGGAGCAGTGATATCATGCCCTAACGATGACGTAGAAGGTGGATTTGATGTCTGAAGATACCCAACCGCATAAGGAAAGCGAAAATACTGAGAAACCATAGCCATCACACCAAGCTCATCCTCTTGGCATACTTCCCCTATTAGTGATTGTAAATTCATAATTAGTGTATTAGTTAATTAATTTTTATGGTACAAAATGGGTGGAGTTTATAGCTTGTTCAATTTATTTAGTATGAAAACAAAATTTCACAAATATTTTTAGTCAATAAATTATATATATACAAATGACCATGACAATACCACAAGTAACAATGGCTATGGATTTTCCTTGTAAGAATCATCACCAGTTTTTGTATGTTTGAAAATCACAAGTTCTCATGATTTCTTTTAATCAAAATATACTTTTCAACAATACAAATAATCACACGTGACTATGAGCATGCATATTTTTTTAACCACAATCATTCAATGTAAAATTAAAAATATATCAAACAAAATAAACATAAAATTTATAAATTAATTTATAAATTGATGTTTTCTCACGATAGAATTTGAAATGTGTGTGGTTTTATTTTATGCTATGTATTTGTCTGTTGCAATTTTGCGTGTAATTGTTTATTTGTGTATAATATTTTCATAGATGTAATATCATATACAATAATTACTTTTATAATGAGTAGAATTTGTGTATTAACTTATTAATCTTTAAATTGTTGTTTAATTTGGTAAAATCTTATTTTTTCAACATCACGAATGAATTTGAATTTTTGTGAGCACAAATATTCAATGCAAAATATTCTTTATAAGTGTTTTTAGTTACTATGATTTTTATAATTAGTTACAGGCTGATGTTTTATGATGATATAATTTTAAATGTTCGTGTTTTTATTTTACGAAATGTATGTCTCTTGTTATGTGTATAATTTTAGAGCACAAGAAATTATTTAATTAGAATATCCCATATGGAATTCCATTGACCAAATTTTCTATTGACTTGATACAAATCACCTCTATGATCATTTTACACACATAAAATATAATATGCAAGAATTACAGTCCCAACTAATTGAATGTGTATTAAACTATATATGTTCAAATTAGAAATTAGTAGTTTAACAAAATTTCATTTATTTTTTAAAATTACCATAACATCATGAATGGCTATGGATTTTTTGTAAGTATCACTACTCAATGCATCTTTGAGAAGTATCTTTAATCAATATATATTATTAATTAGCTACGAATCCATGTTTTGTGATGGTAGAATTTTATATGTTTGTGTTTTTATTTTATGTAATGTATTTGTTTGTTTCCACATCTGTATGTCTATAAATTCTTGAACACAATTTTTTTTATTAGAATAACTTGATACAAATAAATTATATGATGAAATTAAGAATGCATAGTATCCAATGCAAGAATTACACTACAAATGAATTGAATGCTTGCATAGCTTATCTATACTCAATTTAATAATAGTTTACTTATTTTGGTAAATAACCATGACATCATGAATGAAAATGTATTTTTTTTGTAACTACCACTATTCAATGAGTGTATTTTAAAATTACAATTAGTTTAAATTAATATATTATGATAATTAATTACAATTTTATGTTTTATGATATAATTTAAAATGTTTGTGATTATATTTTATTTTATTTCTTTGTATATGTTTGTGTTTGTGCATATATAATGGTTGTACCCATACATAAAGATCATATATAGCAATTATACTCTAAACGAGTCGAATTTGCGTATTAACTTATTTTATGTGCAAATTGATATTCAATTTAATAACATCCCATTTATTTCTAAAAATGATCATAACATTTATTAATTAACATATATCTCTATAATAAAAATAACTATAATATCACAAATGATTATGATGATAAATGCTTTGCCAGCACAACTACTCAATACATTTAAAAAAATATACCACAAAACATTTATCATAATTTGCAATAAATTATGTACTTTAGAAATTAATTAGCTAAAAATTGATCCTTTATAATGATAGAATGTTAAAATGTGTGTTTAATCCTTTAATATGGGTTTATATGTTGTGTTCTTTTTTTCTGTTTTTTGTCATGACTTTACGCATACGTAATATCATAATATTCTACGAAAATGAGGAAAAATTGAGTCTTCTATTTTAACTCACTTATGTTCAATTTCATTTGTTTACAAATATTTTAATCGAAATATATTTCAATAATACAACTGTGGAGTTGAATTTTTATCCTTTGATCTATATTTCTGTTTAACTTAATAAATTAATTTTGAAAGCAAAGACACAATTATTTAAAAAAATATAACTTTGTTTTTTAAACATGCTAAATATGTCTTTTTCAAGGTGCTTATATTTCCTCCAATTACAAAATTGAATTTTCATAATCCTTGGTATATTTATATTATGACCTTTTTAGTCGAATATTCAATTTCCCCTAACAAGTCAATGTGGGTCAAGTGATGTGACATATGACAATGTAAATATTTATTTTTTAATATAAAAGAAAATTTGGCTTTTTATGTTATGATTCTTAAAAAATTATTAAGGGATCACATGTGATTTTAGACTTCTAATTCACACGGAATGAGTTATACCCAAGAAGAGGAAAGATAAAAAGTTAAAAAAAAGTTCTCCTTTTTGCTAGAGTTGAATTGTTCGCTTTGTAGAGTACCAAGAAATCACATGACTCAATAAAAATGTCAGGGGTGAAACTCACTTAAAATGATTGTTGGAGACAAAAGGGGTTGGATAAAATATAAAGGTATATTGGGAAATAATGATTGTAGTCATACCCCAAAAGTAGCAAGATGCTCCTAATGGTCAAGGAAATGTAAATTAGAAAAGGAATACTATTTTCTATCCTGGGAAGTAGGAGTTAGAGCATTGGAGGAACTACTTGGAAACATAGTTCTTGGTTGAAGCAATGCAATAGACTTTAATTTATTTCCATCAATAAAATATTAGATAAGTATATTCTAAAAAGGAATACACTTGAATGTGTGCAAAGATGCAAGAGGATATTATATATTATATTAAATAAGCTTGTTTGGATGGATAAATATATAAACATGCACAAAAAGGGAATACACTTGAATGTGTGCAAAGATGCAAAAGGATATTATATAATAAATTAAAGAATCTTGTTTGGATGGATAAATATATAAACATGCACAATAAGCCTTATTCACCTATAAAATATAGTTTGTTGTAAGCTACTATAGAGAAGAACTATTGCAAGTAAGAAAAATAAATTTATACATAGTTTGACTTGTAGAAAAATAAATGTAGACCCAGTTTAGCTTGCTATAGGTCAAAGGACTAGAATCATATCAATTGGTCATCGAACAAGAAACCTTGGGTAAAGTAATACTAGGGCCTAACAGACAACCTTCTCAAACTCCCATGAAAAGGGTTCAACATGCCTCTTGCCTAATTTGGATATTCTATTCTTCAAAGAAAATGATATTAATAGTAAATTATAAACAATCATTATTTAGAAACAAAGTATATAGAGTTGACATGAATATCTAATGTGTACTCATAGAATATAAATAGAAAAAAATTTATAGTATTGTAAACTTTTGATGGAATCACTTCATTACACAAAGTAACAAGTAAATAGATTCTATAAATTTTTCTTATGAATGAAAATAAAGATTTACATTGTTCGGGATATAAGATGGCGAAAACTATTTTTTGATAATTAAATATTCTCATTAACAAAGAGAAGTTAAATCCCTTGAATTGAAATTGATACACATGCATTGTTTCGAGTGTCAGGCCTTTTGGGAAAATCCATAGGTAAATAAGGGTTTTATTTACACTCAAACAAAATCAAATTTCCTTGTGGCTAGCATCAAGCGAAAATTGGAACAAACAGTGAAACCCTGTAAAGAGGAAGAATTGGATAAGTACTTGAAGGCCAAAGTGTGGCCGTAAAAACATGCATGAATTTTTACCCCAAAACAATCTCACAAGATAGCCCAAGTCAGTCGTAGACTAGCCTACACATGTAGGAAAGGAATTCCTTAGTTTGGATTGGAATAACTCTAAATCAATCACACAGAGAACGTTATAGAGGGTTTTGACATAAGTAGAGTCTAACCTTAGTAATATAGATGACATCCTTCAACCCGATACTTTGTTGTAAAGGGAATAACATTAGTATTGTACATATCTGCTTGTAGAAAGATAAAATATATCAATATGAGAATAGAGTTATGATTTTATCATAGAGTGAAAATTTTGGAAAGGTTGTAAAATATTCGAAGGAACTCCATGAATGAAGGGTAGTTCATTTTGAAGCCATTGAGAAGAATAGAAATTATGTTGAAATCCTTTCAGGGAACCATAACCAACATATGATACATCAGAAGCAAAAATTTAAAAGTAAAAACTTACAATAATATTCCCAATATACAATAATGGCTATACTATAAAAAACATGTGAATGTAGAGGAACCAAAGAACTTGTGATGGCTTAACGAAGAATTTAATCCATACCACATTTTACAAGGAGTCATTTTCTAAGAGCATGAGATGGACATACGTTTTTCACATACATTGCACATAGAGTCACATCATCCGAAAACATTAATGGTCAATTTTTTAAAAACCTAATTTTGGAAACTATATTAATTATAGTAATATTCATTCTTTCAACTATATATTTTTGTTGATAATTCTATGGAACTATGCTCTAATGTTGAATCCCATGCTTGTAGAGATATTTTTCATATTCGTTAGAGTACATTATCTTCCGTTAATAATATGAAGAGATCCAATATGTGATTATGCTTCATATCCAATCCATACATGAAAATGCTTAAAGGTTTTGAAAGCTTCAGATTTAATTTTCAATAAATACATGTCATGAAACCATCGCACAAAATGACAGAAAAGATAGATCAATGCCTTATAAATAATCCTCTTCAAGGGCGCAACCTCCTTCACATTAGACAAATGAATAATTCTTTGATGATGCAAATGAAAAGACCTCCTTTTTATATATACGAGTCTAAGGGGTCATAATGGATGTAAGGTTTGGGGTTAAACTATTGGGAGATCAATGAGAATTATGCATTGCAAAACATTAATAACATTAAAAATATTGTTACTTCTAAGTTCAAAGAAAAAATGTGGTGTGAGAAAGATTTAGCGGCTAAAAGAAAATTAAGTTATTATAAGATGGTCATCAACCCTACCCTAGAAGCTCAAATGTATCTCTCTATTTTAACTAGCTCAAAGAAGAAAATTAATATATCCAAGATTACAACAAACTCTCATGAGCTAGATAGTGAAATAGGTCGTTGGGCAGTTCCTAAAACACCGTGGATGGAAAGGACCTAACATCTCTGTGAGAATAGGAACATCAAGGATGAAAACGACTTCCTCTTAGAGTGCCCTATGTACAACCACATTAGATCTCAGTTTCATAATCTTTGTTGCAATACTGACCTTCCTAGCATTTTATGATGTCAAAATTATAATGAGCTCAGAGGCTTCTCTCCAAGCTTTTTGAGCATAGGAATAAAATATTAAATCAAACTAGATAATTTGTTTCTTTAGGTCTGATAAACCAAAATTTGGTCTCAGTGGACATTAACCATCATCATCATCAGCATCAATATAATCATAGCCAACATAACAATAATAATGTAAGCGCACAATAATAACAATAGTGGGCTTGTATGGGGCACAATAATAACAATATGGGCACTACATGGGCACAAAAATATAATAAGGTGGATGTTCTAATAACAAGAAGGGGTTACACTAGTATTATAGGGACCTAACATGCCCCTCTGCTTCAAAAAGTGTTGTCCTCAACACTTGAGTAGTTCTTGATGCTTCTATATAAAATTATTGTCCTCCTATGTGGAATCTTCACCAGGAAAGTTTTTCCACTTGATGAGATACTCTGGAATTGATTGATTTTCGTAGTTGGCAGGTTCTTGTTTCTGTGACTGCTCCAGGTTGCAATCTGATTTTGCCTTCTTCGTCAAGTTCTAGAAATATTTTTTGAACTAAGATCTTCTGCAGCTTTTGAATGAGTGGCCATAATTCTTCATCCTTCTTCCATTCATCCCTTGCTTCTTTTATCCAATTTGGTTGGATAATAGAAATAGCACAAAGCAATGCTTCCACATCGTCATCCTTTCTTCAGAGTGCATATGTAACAACATTTTGCTTCCCTTTTTCGTAGATGATTTCCAAGTCATAACCCAACATATTTGTGACACATTTTTTCTTTTCTTCTAAACATAATATTTGTTATAAAAGTTATTTAAGACTACCATGATCCATTTTTACTTTGAAGCTTCCCATTAGGTAAGGTGGCCATTTCTTAAGTGCATATAGTACTGCCAAAATTTCCTTCTCAAAAATAGCTTGGGTGAGATGTAGCCATAAAAATACCCAATCACCTACATCAATACTTCTTTTAGTACGATGTTGATATACTTCTTGTTTCATTCAATTCTCCACAAAAGTGGCATTATGATATAAAATTTGGAGAGCTTCTTTGCACCTACTTATGAATTAGAAAAGTATGTCGCTAGCACTCTAGCACCTATAGTGGGTAAAACCAGCTCTTACATCAAAAACTCCAACCAATATGTGGAGTTCATAAAAAACTCTAAAATTGATCCAGGTGATAAAATTGTTAGCTTTGATGTGGTTCAACTCTTCACCAAGATTCCCTAAATGAAGCTATAAAATTTTTAAAAGAAGTAGCAGACCCCCGAACTGCTAAATTAGTTGAAATCTATCTCCATTCCACTTTCTTCATCTTCTAGGGGGAAATATTTGAACAAACCTTAGGGGTGTCTATGGGATCACCTCTTTCTCCTATTATGGCCAATCTCTTTATGGAAAAATTTGAAAATAAGGCTCTCGATACCTTCCCATTAAAACCTAAGTTTTGGATCAAGTTTCTGAATGACACTAGTGTATATTGGCCTCATGGGGATGAGGAGCTTAAAAACTTTTTAAACCATCTCAATAGCATTTCAGATGACAACAAACTTAAAATGGCATTTGAGGAGAATTATTGCATCACCTTTTTCGATATCCTCCTCATAAGAAGTAAGGACGGTTCCCTAGGACACACAATGTTTAGAAAAAAGGCACATACTGATAACTACCTTGATGTAGATTCACATCACCATCTAGCTAAAAAGATGGGAGTCCTTCAATCACTCTTCACTAGAGCTTGTAGGATATCAGATGAAATACTCACTGAAGAAAAGGCTACTTACTTAAGGAAAATATTTATAAACTTAGGATACAATAAAAAGGACATCTTCAAAGCCATCCGTAAATCCAGATCCGAAAGAAAAAAAGATCAATCTAATAACCCTCAAACTGCTAATGCCTACCTTCCATATATTCAAGGAGTCACTGAAAAGCTAGCTAATGCTCTCATGAAGAGATACATTAAAACTTCATTCAAACTAATGGCAACCATTAAGCAAAGAATGAAATTAGTTAAAGACAATCTAGAACACCTCTAGCAAAAAGCTGTGTACATGATCAATTGCTCTTGCGGAGAATAGTATATTGGAGAAGAAGGCAAGTCGGTAAAGATTAGGCTCAAAGAGAACGGTGTATACATCCATAATGAGAGAGATCATTCTTCAACTTTAGTTGAGCATGCAGGTAAGACAAACCACCACATATGCCTCAAAGACACAAAGGTGATTGCCAACGAGAAACATCATTTTAAGTGCAAATTTCGGGAGGCACTTGAAACGATCAAACCTCTGCATAACCTCAATAGAGATGCAGGCTTGGAAATTAGTAGAAACTGGATCTCTCTTCTCAAATCCATTGAATAGAAAGCCCCCTAGTTCACATTAACCTCACCATTTTTTTTCATTCCCATCCCCTTCACCCCTTACCTCAGTTTCAACTCCTCTCCTTTTAGCTCTCTTTTTCATCTTCATCTTCTCATAACCCCCCACCATGGAGTTTTGTTAAGCCTCCCTCCTTTGACCCTAAACATAGGAGAAACATGTACCCTCTCATAACCTTAATAAAATTTAATATCAAATATTAAGTAAGAAAATAACTCACTTATAATATAACAAAAATTGAAAAATTAACTAGTATGTATAAATAACATGATGGATTATCTAATCTTACTTCAATATATCAACCCTAATTCAAAAAAACATTGGGATTCATTTTAAAAAATTCGTTATGGCTAATTAATAGCATAATAAAAAAAACCTAAGAAATATAAGCATTATAGCAACAATTCAACACTTTACCTAGAATTGAATAAACCATTGTAATTTAATTAGAATATAATTAAATTGCAATAAATTGACTTTATATTAAACAATATAGATTGACTTGATTTCAAACACTTCACCCAATATTAGATTAACCATTAAATTTAGTTAAAAAATATTTAATTTTAATAAAGACTCTTTGTATGGTCAGATTCATTTCTTGATGCTCAATGTGATCTTTCACTTTTTGAACATTTTTCTTGATATGTCCTTCTCTCTTGAGAGTTTGAGGAAT
>APFE030151852.1:0-99828 GCA_000404065.3 Pinus taeda
CTCCATTTCTTTTTTATGTTCCATAGTTTCATTTCGTATTCATTTCTGGTGAGATTTTTCGAGTGAGATCAGGTAGAATTCAATTTTATTGCTCTACCTGTGGGAAAATTTCATGTACAATGTCCATTCTTCTGTTGAAAAGGATTCATGTCGTCCATGCCCTTTTCACCTTCTTAATCAATCTTTCCATTCCGCCATATTTTAAAATTAAATTGATATGCTTTCAGCCTACCTTGCCTCATAAAATAATTTGTGCCTTCATGTTAAGTTCTCTGTTCATTGAAGTTCAGTGGTCCCATAACATCCGAGAAACACAGTCATTCATAAAAATCACTCCTTATTTTCATTTCCACTTACTAGCCTAAGATAAATAGTTCGTTTGAAAGTCATCTCAGTCCTTTTCGTTTATCTATTCATTGAGTGTGACTCGGAGAGAGCCCTCTCTTGTTCTGGTAGGGCTAGCTACCAGACTGAGCGTGGTTTGTGGTTACCTTGAATTTTGCCTTCTTTCAGCCTGAGGTAGATTTAGGTGGTAACACGGTTATGTTCTAATCCAAGATTAATGGATTGGGGCTTATGGATACTTCGACATGTATATATATATATATATATATTGTAACATTGAAAGGAATATAATGAAAAAACAATTTGGTAGCCCAGTTTTGGGATCCATGGGATAATCTCTTTGTATATATGTTTTATGTTTTATGCTCTCGCCACTATTTATTTTCTGATTTTAAGAAGTCCTTTGCAGGTAATTTCTGTACATGGTTAAAACCTACATTTGGTATCAGAGTTGTTTTGGCTTCAAGGGGATGCCTTTGCTGCTAAGCGGTTTTTCTCAGGCCTGTGGGAGATCTGCGGGATCGATTCTTCTCATGAAAAAAGATGGTGAGCAGTGGAAAGATAGAGACCGAGAAATTTAATGGTTAGAGTTTTGAGTTGTGGAAACTCAAGATGGAGGATCTACTGGTGGATAAAGATTAGTGGATCACAGTAGATCCGAGTACTAAACCAACAATAATGTCAGCTAAAGACTAAGTGAAGTTGGATCAGAAGGCAAAGAGCACAATAAGATTGTGTGTCTCAAATTCAGTATTGTTGAATGTATCAGTGGAAGCCTCAGCGAAGGATTTGTGGGACAAGTTAGGGAATTTGTACCAATCTAAGTCTCTAGTGAAAAAAATGTTCCTATTGAAAAGGTTGTATAACCAGAGGATGAAAGATGGAGACTTAGTGACGGAGCATCTGAATGCCTTTAACGCTGTGGTAAGCTAGTTATTCTCTGTTGATATTAAAATTTCAGATGAAGATAAGTGCATTAGTTTGTTGTGTTCTCTATTAGATTCGTGGGATAGTCTGGTTGTTGTAATAGGTAGCAATGCAACTTCCTTACAGTTTGATAAAATGGTCTCATGCTTTCTGTTAGAGGAGATGAGATGAAAAAATATGGAGGGCCAGAATGGTGATGCCTTGTCTCTAAGAGGGCAGTCCTAGAATAGAACAAAAATAATTCCTTGAGTGGGAGACCTAAATATAGAGGGAGATCTAAATCTCGAGGAAAACTTGTAAAGTTGTGCTAGAAATGTGGAAAACAAGGGTACTTTAAAAGAGATTGTAGCCTACGAAAGGAAAGGTATTTGATAATTCTCATTCTAGAGAGGCAAAAAGCACCTCAGATGAAGGTGGGGGTGTGTACTTGGCTTCTTATTCAAGTACATATGTAGATCATGAGGCATCGTTGATTGAATCAAGTGCATCCTTTCACTTCACTCCCCATAGAGAGTGGTTCTGCAAGTATGAGAAATATGATGGTGGTGATGTCTTCTTAGGGGATGACAGGAAGGCTAGAATCATTGTTCACAAAAAATTCAAGTTGAAGTTGCAAGGTGGAAGGATTAGAACACTTTTCGGTGTTCTACATATTCTTGTATTGGCGAGAAATCTAATTTCTGTAAGCAAGTTGGATGATCTAGGAGTAAAAGTAGTGTTCGAGAAAGATACCTACAATATGGTTTAGGGATCACTGGTATTGATGCATGGAGTTTGGATTGGAACTATGTAAAAGCTTCAAGGTAGAATTTTTATTGATGGGTGCAATAGTTATGTGGTTCCTGAAAGTGGAGTAGAAAATCTAGTGGTCTCTGGAGAAAAGACCATGCTATGGAATCAAAGTCTTGGACATATTGGAGAGAAGGGCCTTCAAATACTTCATGGTAATGTTATGACAGAATGTATGTATAATTTCTCTCTAGATTTTGATTTCTGTGAAAATTGTGTATATGGGAAGCAGAATCGGGAGAGTTTCACCTCTAGTGCTAAGAGGGCGAAACACATATTAGAGCTTGTGCACAATGATGTGTTTGGACCTATGTCGGTTTCATCACTAGGTAATTATGTGTACTATGTATAATTTATAGATGAATTCTCAAGGAATACATGGATATATTTCCTCAAGAAGAAATCTGAAGTCTTTAACAGGTTCAAATAATTTAAGGCTCTGGTGGAAAACTAGATGGACAAGAAGATAAAGGTGTTGAGGACAGATAATGGTGGAGAGTTTTGAAAGGAATAATTTGAAGAGTTTTGTAAGAAATGTGGTATAGCATGACATAAGGCTACTCCATACACACCTCAGCAAAATGGAGTTGTAGAAAGAATGAACAATATGTTGATGGAAAAGGCAAGAAGCATGCTCAGTAGTGCGGGGTTAGGACAAGAATTTTGGGCAGAGGCAGTGGAGACTACATGTTACATGGTCAACAAATCACCTTCATCGGTGTTAGAGTATAATACTCCACAAGAGGTATGGACTCATTAGAAACATTCTCTTTCACATTTGAGGTTATTTGGATGTGATTCTTATGTACATGTTCCAAAGGAGAAAAGAACAATGTTGGATAGTAAATCTAAAAAGTGCATCTTTATTGGGTATAAGGATGGGTTAAAAGGTTATGAGCTTTGGAACCCAGAAACAAAGAAGGTTTTGTACAACTGAGATGTGGTGTTTAGAGAGGTGCAAGATGTAACTTGTTAAACATGATGTACTACCAAAGGAACATGAGAAGATATAGTTTGAGCTAAAGTAGGAAGAATCAGACTCTACAACAAAGGAGGAATAAAAAGATGAAGATCCACAAAATTCAGCTGTGAGAAGATCAATTCGAGAAAGAAGGCTACCAAAAAGTTATAGTCCATCTCCTTTCTATTCAAATTTTACTTTATCTATTACTCATGATGATCCCAGATGTTATGCTCTTAATCTACAAGACGATACCAGAATACCAAATATGCGAAGAAATATACCCAAAACATAGAACAATGAGAAATAACAACAAGTATTTTATTATTCAGAAAGAAATGTTCACTTGCCTCTTCGAGGGGGAAACCTCCAATAGATCAGAGCTCGATTACAAAACAAGACACGATGCTCCTCGAGGGGAGTCACTATCCTTTATATAGGATTCATACATGTAATACCACGGGGCAATACCATGGTTCTTATTAATACCATCTATCTAATACTATGGCCCATTTGCAACTAACTGTGGTCCCTTCATTAAATGTGAGTTAACCACTTACAATTATTAATATGGGCTTTATTGACTCTTTACTTAACTATAACTATGACTCGATCCTACTACATAAATAAGGGGGTTAGGGTGGGACCCTAACAACCATTGTGATCACTAGGACACTTAGGACATTGTGATGCTTTGATCAGTGTGTCTTTAGCTCTTTAGTTGTTGGGCGGTAAGACGAGAGGTAAGAACCTGCACATCTCTCTAACATACCTTGGTGGGCTCACTATTTTCGAAGGCTAAGATACTTAGAGTTTGATTTGATACACATAGGGTCCATGTGTGCACCTTTTAGGACTTATAGAGATACTGAAATCAGCCCCACTCTAATAAGTCATAGGAACGATGGGTCCTAAAATGGAAATGGAGGGTAAATATTTTGGAAGGAAGACATTTATCCAGGAATTAGTCTCCAAGGTAGAAAAATAAAAATCCATCTCTCAAAGGAATGCAAGGAAAATAGGCCCGCAGAAGGCTGTTACTCCCATATCGAAATAAGAAACCTCCAATCCCTCCATCTCGGGACCATATCATTCTAAGGCCAGCACTCATACCTCCAAGATCAAGGATTTTATTTATGAGCAGGAAGGGGAAGTTAGTAGCGCAAATTTGAGGACTAAGGGCCAAGGGGAAACCGAGGGGGAATATCGGACACCTGAGACAGAGATGCACCTAGTGACTTATCAATATCTGGATACAGGTAGTGCGGTGAAACAACCAACCCCAGGAGTATCTAAGGCATTAGTTGCGTCTGCAGGGCCATCACAAAAACAACTGGAAGAAAGTTTGCTTCAGAAAGGGTTAGAAGAATTAATCATGGGGGAAAATAATGATAACAATGCTAAAAAAAACACCACTACCACAACCTTTGAGTTCCCAATTAGGAATCTTAGGGGTGAAGCTCCTATGAAGAATATTCCTCTATCATCCTTACCATCCTTTCAGGTGATGACTGTGGAAGATCCAGATACATTTCTATTTTAGTTTGATCTCTTATGTAGAAGTTATTATTATACAATAGATGCTCAAAATTTAAAGCTATTCCCTGCTACCTTAAAAGGAGCAGCCTTAAGATGGTTCATGGGATTAGGTCCTGCTTCCATTTCAACATGGAATGCTATGAAGGAGACATTATTGTCAAAGTACCAAGACTATTGTAGGATCAAGGACTTAAGGGAAGAGATATTTAGAATGAGACAGAAGGAGGAAGAAATCCTCGAAGATTTTGTGGGACAGTTCCACTACAATTTGAAGAGGTATAAACACAACGATTTAGACCTAGAAATATTGAAGACTATATTCATTAGAGGAATGAGGGATGACTACCTTGACACCCTAAACCTACTAGCAAATGGGGATATATCACAAGAGCCATTTGCTGAAATTATAAAGCTCTGCGTACGATACTCTCAAGGATCATCTAGAGGAAGAAGTGCAATTCAGGATGCCTCTGTTCACATACAAAAATCCGCAGGCAGGGGAGTAGCCAGAGCGGAGATCGGAAATTTTTTCGAAAGTTTTAAGACCGATATCCTCAGTACTCTCTCAACCCAGATAACAACAACACAGATAAAAAAGACACAACTAGAAGCCGATACACCCCTGGCTGTGTTCTACCTAACTTATCAGAAGAAATACCCTTACAGGGTATGTGAATTGAACAACATCAACCTCTACAACATCTGCGAGCTGGAACATTCAAGAGAGAAGTGTCTAGAGCTTCCTAGAGTAAAGGCAATACTTACAGAATTAAGTGAAGAGGTGCACTCCTCTTACTTCATTGCACCACAGAGGCCGTGGAAACCGCGACCTCTAGGTGTGTCTTAAGAATTTTCCTCTTTCAATTCATGGAACAATGAATATAATAATCAACCATATCCATGGAAATATTCTGCCCCTCCTTCAACTCATTTCCCTTGGCCCTGGAACCAATGGTGTCCATCTCCCCTTGTCTAATAGCCTCAATCCCAACCATACCCGTGGAACCAGAACTAGAGAGGAAATGCCCATAATTTAGCTTTGCCTACACCACCCATGTAGCAACAACTACAATTACCTCCTTTTTAAGCTTTTGCTCCTCCACCACCCGTGTGACCTCACCTACCTATGCAAGATAACCCAAACCCAAACAATAAAGCAACTCAGGGCATAGAGGCTCCTACAACCTTCCAGACCTACCTTATTACCCTCGTGAAACTTAATGAAATACAATTATGATCAGGCACGATAATTAACCCCAGTCAGTACCCTATCATTACGAAGGAAGACTGTGAACCATCCAGAGGTGAAGCCGGAGGCTCTGAGGTGGCTACTGCATCTACAAAAACTGATATAGAGGAAGTCGTTACATTTGTAACAACCGACCCGTGAAGAACTGTTACATATGTAACAACTAATTCGGGGAAGGTTTCTACACTTGTAATAGCATATTCAACTATTGTTATGTAGGACCCCCCATATCCTCAGAGACTAGCTGAACCTAGGATGACTTCCTAGTCTGAATCTGATTTCCTTAGGTAGTTGCAAAATCTATATGTACAAATCCATTTGCTTCAAGGCCTTAAATAAGTACCCATCTATGCCAAGACAATGAGAGATTTGTGCGTCAGGAAGCCAGGAAGAAAGCCTAAAAACCCTGCCACCATACATGTGATGGGAAAGTTATCCGAATTGATGTCTGCTCAGCCTATCCTTATTAAGTACAATGATCCAGTAAATCCTACAGTCATCATCTACATTAATGATCAACCCATAGCCAATACATTGATTGATCTTGGGGCCGCCATTAATGTAATGATGAAAGATCTCTTCATCGCTCTAAGGTTACAGGGACTTAGACACACTCCCACTGTGTTGGAATTGGTAGACAGGTCCTGTGTTAAACCCGAAGGGATGTTAGAAGATATAGTGATTACAATAGCTTCTTGGAGATACTTGACCGATTTCCTTATTCTATACCCCAAATGAAATTTGGGGGGGCATCCTTTGATCCTAGGGGGGCCTTGGTTGGCCACTGCGGATGCATTTATAGGCTACAGGATGGGGTCCATGGTGATCTCAGATGGCCATGTAACCCAGAACCTTAATATTTATCCCCCAAAACCAAAAGTGGATGTGTACAACCCTTGGTGGGATGAGTTTGATCCTGAGTCAGATCTTCCCGTACCACTCCTCACTTTGTGGAAAGCCCAATATTTTAGAGATGAAACAAAAGATGATGTTATTAATGGTTTTAGTAGTAATTCAACTCCGAATATTGCTAGCAGTCCAATTGAGATTGAGGTTGGAAAGTTAAATGTTAACCCCAATTTGACTACTGAACAGAACCAACAGCTGTTACAGCTGTTGCAGAAGTATAAAAATGAATTTGCATGGGATTATATGGATATGAAATAGAGCCACCCTAACCTATGCATTCACCATATTTATTTTTAGGATTGTTGCAAACCAATCAGACAACCACGGCGCCACATGAACCCTGCACTAAAGGAAGTGGTGAAAGAGGAACTACAAGAACTCCTGAGTTCTAGTTTTATTTATCCAATATCTGATAGTCAGTGGGTGTCACTGCTTGTCATCATTCCTAAAAAGAATGGAAAGTGGAGGGTCTATGTTGATTATAGAGAACTCAACAAGGCCACTTAGAAGGACAATTTTCCATTACCATTTATAGATCAGGTCCTTGATACTCTCTCCGAAAAGAAATTCTTTACATTTTTGGATGTGTTCAGTGGCTACAATTAGATACAAATCACCTCAGAAGACCTGGATAAAACAACCTTTACTTGTCCTTGGGGAACCTACTTATACAGATTGCTACCTTCTAGGTTCTGTAATGCACCAACAACCTTTCAAAGGGAAATCCTGAGATTTTTTTCCAACTTATTGAATGACTGTTTGGAAATCTTAACGGATGATTTCACACCTTATGGAGATGATTTTGAAGCAGCATTAGTCAATCTGGAAAAAGTATTAGAAAAATGTGTATAGACGAATGTTGCCTTGAGCATTGAGAAATGTCACATGATGACGACTGAAGGGATCGTGCTTGGAAATTACATTTATGTTGACAAAATCAAGGTAGACCCTCCAAAAATAGAGGTAATCCTAAAAATTCCAACCCCCAAAATGGAAAAATAGGTACATAGTTTCTTGGGGTGTGTAGGGTATTATAGAAGATTTATAGAATTTTTTTCAAGAATTGCATCGCCATTAGTTTCCTTTCTCATGAAGGATGTTGATTTATTGTGGACAGGGAAGTGTGATCAAGCCTTCTTAAATATGAAATTATGTGTATTGGCATCCCCAGTGTTGTGAGGACCTAATTGGGAACTGCCATTTCATATAGCTATGGATGCATCGTATATTGCTGTAGGTGTTGTTTTGGGCTAGCTGGAGGATAAGAAACCTTACGCTATTTACTACATAAGTAAAAGCCTAACTCCACCTGAGCTCAACTACATAGTGACCAAGAAGGAGTTCTTAGCAGTCATGTATGCCAACAGTAAATTCCAGCATTACATCACCGAATATCAAGTATTTGTACACACTGACCATTCTGCCATTCTTTCTTTAATGAATAAGCTAATTAAAAATGGTAGGATTACACACTGGTTATTTTTGTTACAAGAATTTGATATCACTATTGTAGATAAGCCTAGAAAAGAAAATGTAGTAGCTAACTTTCTTTCTAGGCTAACTATTGATGACAGTTTCACTCCTACTGAAGATTCTTTCCCTGATGAATATCTTTTTTCTATTTCTACTTACTTACCTCGGTATGCAGATATAGCCAATTATCTTGCTATAGGGAAGTTTCCGTAGTATTTGTCCTCCAAAGAGAAAAGGAAAATCATACAACAACGTGCTACATATACCTGGATAGATGGGAACCTCTACCACACTTGACCTGATTTCCAGATCAGATGATGTGTTAGAGAGGACGAGGTCTTTGATTTCCTCAAAGCCTGCCATGAGGAACCTTGTAGAGGACACTTCACAGACAAATGGACATGATACAAAGTCCCTTCAATAGGGTACTACTAGCCAACAATATTTCAGGATGCCAAGAAGTTTATGAAGGGATGTGATAGTTGTCAAAGGATCGACCAACCACTGCAATAAGATGAGATGTCGTTATAGCCCCAAATTGCCATAGAACCTTTTGAGAAGTGGGCCCTAGATTTTGTAGGACCAATCAATCCTTCATCCAAACAGAGATCCTACATCTTGGTCTATACTAACTATTCAACGAAATGGGTCGAGGCGAAGGCACTAACCAGAGCCATGGAGTAGGCTATCTGAGGCTTTCTGTTCGAAGACATCTTAGTCTGGTTTGGCATACCAAGGGAGATAGTCACAGATGGAGGGCCATAGTTCACATCTCATAAGATCTGGTAATTGGTTGAGAAATATAAAATCCATCACAAAATCACAACACCTTACCATCCACAGGCGAATGTCAAGGTTGAAATAACTAATAAAGTCATTGAGGGGATCCTTACTAAGACTGTGGTGAGTCATCAAACAAATTGGGCTGACAAACTTCTAGAAGTGTTATGGGTATACATGACTACATGGAGGAACACCACTAGATTCTCACCATATGAACTTGTGTATTTCAAGAACCCTTTGTTCCCCATTGAATTTGAAATCAAGACACTAAGGACAACATTGCAGGTCAATTTCGATTTGGCTACAACACAAAGGAAAAGATTGAACCAACTCAATGAATTCGAGGAGAAATAGTTGGCTATTATCTAGCAAAGAGAGAATATCCAACAATAGAGAGCTAAGTGGCATGATAGATTTATAAAGAAGAAACAGTTCCAAAAAGGAGATTGGGCTCTCTTATACGAATCAAGGTTTAAAGAATTCAAGGGTAAGCTCTGCACCAGATGGCTACGTCCTTATGAGATAGATGCAATCTTTGACAATGGGGCTGCAAATTTGGTAACCATTGACAGTGCAAGGACAACATTACCTGCAAATGGGCACCATCTCCTGTTGCATCACAAACCTACCTCAAAGGGTTCATTTGTCAACATTGTCACAAACTCAGATCTGCAAGTTACGGGGACAGGGGAAAGCACCCTCGTGGTACAAAATTTTTTATTTTTCCAATAAGTGTGACAGCTAAAAACCACCCGGTGGTGGCTGTTATACCATTTCAGAGGGTGTAATAACTACCACCTAGTGGTTTTCAACTTCTACAAAAAGTGTATGTCTGTCCCTGAAAATTTTTTTCACAGCCAGATTATTATTATTATCACTTCCATTATATATATATTATCTATATATATATATAATATATATATATATAATGAAAGTGATAATAATAATAATCTGGCAGTGAAAAACTTTTTCAGGGACAGACATACACTTTTTGTAGAAGTTGAAAACCACTTGGTGGCAGTTGTTACACCCTCTGAAACAACATTTTTTATTTCAAAGTGTATCACACGATAAGTGTTGTTACAGGATCTTTTGTTCTATATATTTTTGTAGAAATTAAATTAATATATACCAGTCGTCTTAGTTGTTACACCTTTAACAACCAATGAGTTTTTAGGAATAAAATGAGATATGTTATTGTAATAAACAACAAAAACATCATTGTGAGCCTCATCAACAGATCCAAGTTCACGTGCCCCATTGCTCGAGTATGATTCGATGTCACGCCGCCCATTACTTTGCCCCACATCACCTAAGTACGTCATAAAAAATGTAATATTGCATTAAATTTATTTTGTAATTATGGAAATTTAACATGAATATTGACGACCGAGGATGGCTGTCACAATTAAGCTGGGGGGGAAGGAATCATGTTGTAACATGACCATCACATGATTTGTAATTATTGGAAAACTCCAGCAATTAAGGCATTTGACCTAGGATATATTGTTACTTAATACTGAATCATACCAAAAATGGTAAGGGAATTATTGACGAGACCTCCCCATAACTCACCATTAAAGCAAAATTCATTAAGTAGTACGAACCATGCATGCCAAATCTTAATCCAAATCTGCACCTGTGCCACCCTATCATTGAGCCCTGCTGGAAGCACTGAATCCCTATTCAGTGTTCAAAGAGGAGGAAGGTAGCAGTGCAGGCTTAAATAACTAGAGTGTGTGCCGGAGGGAAGATAAGTAGGTGAAACAACATTGAATTGCAGAAGCAATGGGAGGAGCAGTGATATAGCAGAAACCATGAACTACAGAAGCCTTGCAAGGTTGTCTTGAGGCATGTTGGGTTTTCAAAGATGCAGGTTGGTTCAAAGTCTTCCAGAGATTGGAAGGATTAGAAAGTGGTGTGGCCATGGAATTCACAAAGTACCTGGAAAGAAAGAAGACAAAAGTCAGAGGACTGGAATCGAAGGTCATGGAAGAAATTATTGCTAGAGTAACAAGATTGCCAGCATAAGGGAAGAGATGGTTCACCAGGAAGGTTAATGCTAAAAGGGGATTTTATTCAGGAAAGCATGTCACTGGTTAAGAAGGGTAGGGGAATTGATAGGTTGTCACTCCCCTAGCCGTGGGCGGCTGTTTCTCTCTTTCTCATTAAGTACATTAATTGTGAGGGAAGAACAATAATTGTGTTTAATTACCATTTCCCATTGCTGAACCAACTCCTTCATCAACAATGGATTAACTTGCCGTATTTCTTATTGGGAAATATTAGACAGATGGCCATGGATGTGAAAAAAAATGCGCATCCAGAAACATGTGTTACAATCCATGGCCTTATTAAAATAATTATGCTAGATGGATTGAGCCAATAGGGCAAGAATTGGGAAGAGTTCATGTGAAAAAGGCCCAGGACTACTCGTAGAAGGCAAACAGAGACGGGTGGGGAAACTCCAGAGGTAACCATGTAACAACTGCAGTCCTCGACACTGAGGATCAGCAAGAAGTTGGTTGATAAACCAATTGGCGATGGAAGGCCGAAGCAGAGGATAAGGGTTAGTGGGCACCCAAAGTCCCCATCTACATTGAGAAAGAACAAGGAAGTAGTCGAACAAAAGGACGAGGAGCAAGCTTAGCCAGAAAAACCTCCTTCACTAGGTAAGAGCGAAGCCTAGTCTTTGTTGTTGAAAATTGAAATTTTAGAAAAGGAGATTAAGGAATTAAATGAACAACTAGTAGTAGGAAAGGCAAAGCCTAGAGCCCCAGGGTTAGATACTTTGGCAGAGACCATGGACAGGGCTAGAGGGGGAGAAATCTAGGGAACTCTGTGTGTAGCCTGTGTTGAGAAGTTGGTGGAAGCCACATTCAAAGTCTGTGTAGCAGATACTACCTTGAGGGGGACTCAAAACGAAAACTGGGAAGTTGTTACACCAGAACCTTTTGGGGACGTTGCTAATACACTAGAACCAGCAACCAAGACAACACAATCCATAGAGAGTGATCAAGCAATGGATGCACAAGAACCCTTGGCTAACACTGCTATTTCACGAGGAACAATAGTGGATGAGGAAATCAATCAAGTGGAGGAAGAGAAAAATAATATCCATGAGCCGATGGTCATTGTTGCTGTTACACAAGAACTAGCAACAAAGACTGAAGCTAGGCTGAAGGAAAATGATGATTAAAAACATGTGGACATTACTGCTGCCACATAAGAACCAATAGTAAGAATGGAGGCTGACCAGGAAAATAAAGAAATTGTGGTAAAACCCACTAGCGAAGCTGCTGTTACAGAATAACTAGTAGCCGAGGTGGGACAGTTTCGCCCTCAGGAGGCTGCTACACCTTTAGTTGATGATGCATGTGGGAGAATGCCAGGTCCTATTGAAGGATGGCATTCTGAAAAATTATTGTTGGTGGCAGAGCTGCAAAAGTGAAAATAGATGGCACTCTCTCTCTAGGAGGGAGTGATTCCACTGAATGTGCATAAGAAAATGATGGATTCCCTGAGAGAGAAATGGTTGAAGGAAGAATGGGAAAGAGAAGAGGAGGCACGAAGCCATAAAGAAATGATGAAGAAAAAGGACGAACAGTTGTATCAGCTGCATTAGGAGGTATCTGACCTAACATTTGATAAGACAAAACTCCATGACCTCGCTCTAAACCTGCTAACATGCAGGTGGCCATCCTCATCATACCCCGTGTTCATATGGGAACATTACTATTTATTTAAGTTGAGGGCAGTTTATGAGAACAGGTCCTATTTAGGTTCTTTTACCTGCACCTTTTTGGAAAATTTTCAGTCCTGTGATTTTGATGATCAAAATTTACTGTGTGAGTTGTTCTTGCACAACATGATGTGAGAATATGTGAGCAAAAAGATGGTGGCGACTGTCCTCTCTTTCATGGGAGATTTGTAGTTGTGGGCATTCCTCTCATTTATGAGGAATCAGATTGAGTCGAAACTAGCTAAGAAGACAATAGAAGCTAACGAGGAAAGGATAACACTGTGGGTCCGGGCTAAACTAGGAATGGCTTATGAACTTTGCTGAGATTTCAGACAGTTCCTGAGCACTCCGGAAAGGAGAGAACAACTAGGCATCTAGAAAAGAAAGATCATGAGGGTATGCCTCAACTTGTTTGCAAACATGAGTAGCCAAGCTCTTGTTGGATATCTCAAGTGCACTGAGGCTTGCAGTGCAGAATTGCAAGAAGGGGACACATTTAGTATAAGTTCTTTATGGTTGTTGTTTCACAGGTGCCAGAATATGCCTAGATTGTGCTCACACTAGGGGCGTTCTGTATTAGCCTCAGGTTCAGATTCCCTTTGATTTGGTTGCCATTCGAGGAGTATCAACACGAATATTGGTTATCTGATTATGAAGAGGAATCTTGGCCATGTGAGTTAATGGCCGATCAAGGATTCAAAGCTCCAGTCAATGATACTATTGTTGCATACAATTTTACAGATTTCCATCGGGGGCACAATAGAAGGGTCTGAGATTCTACATGGGGACATGTAGTGGCTTCAGCCTGGGGGAGATGTTCGGTGTGGTTTTTCACCCAGTTTTTGCACCTTATTTCCCTTGTTTTAACCTTTCTTTCCTCCAGACCTATGCCCTTATATGAACAAACTCCCTGTTTTCTTACCTTTTTACTCCATTTTACTGTCATGTTACTTTGTTGTATTTTACCGAAAAAATACGAGGGTTTATTCATTTTTTGTGGCTAACTAGACGAGCATTGAAGGAGTATGTTGGGAAGTTTATCTTTTTCAGGTGTTGGCTCACAGAAGCCGACAGGCAACAGGAGTTAACTATAGGAAAGGGTAGAACAGTTCATTGTTACACCGTGAGTGTTGTTACATATCACTGCTACATACTAGGTGCTATTACATGTGGCTGATGTTAGAGATTGCTGCTACGCATCAGTGCTATTACAGGTTGCTATTACACTTCGCGTGCTATTACACCTATCATGGATCCACCATTACACCAGTAGTGCTGTTGTTGGGTTGTGTTATATTCTTTCCATGACTAGCCCACGTAGTTAACCCTAAGGTTAGAGGGGGCCTCTGCCCCCCCTTCATTGCGCTGATTACGTAGCGGGGGGGTCACACGGGGTTTGAGGGGTGGACCTACCTATGGTTTTGTGCATGATTTTCGAGCATGGTTTTGGATGCGAGGGTTTTCGGTCCATGGCTTTTGACGTAATGGTTTTCAGTCCATGGTATTGGATGCTTCGACATGTGTAAATATGTATTGTAACATTGAAGGAACATAATGAAAAATCAATTTGGTAGTCCCGAGTTTGGGATCCAAGGGAAAATCTCTGTGTATATGTGTTTTATGTGTTATGCTCTCACATTATTTATTTTCTGTGTTTTAGAATTCGTATGCAGGTAATTTTTGTACGCGGTTAAAACCTACATTTGGTATCAGAGCTATTTTGGCTTCAAGGGGACGCCTTTATTGCTGAGGGGTTTTGCTTGGGCCTGTGGTAGGCCCTGTTTAGTGGGAGATCTATGAGATCGATTCTGGTGGTGAAAGAAGATGGCAAGGAGTGGAAAGATAGAGATTGAGAAATTTAATGGTCAGAGTTTTGAGATGTAGAAACTCAAGATGGAGGATCTTTCGGTGGATAAAGATCAGTGAATCATGGTAGATCCAAGTAATAAACCAACGAGAGTGTCCAATGAAGAATGGAAGAAGTTGGATTAGAAGGCAAAGAGAACAATACGATTTTGTGTCTCA
This sequence comes from Pinus taeda, assembly GCA_000404065.3. NCBI lineage: Eukaryota > Viridiplantae > Streptophyta > Pinopsida > Pinales > Pinaceae > Pinus > Pinus taeda. The sequence goes on from APFE030151852.1 coordinate 14,743, forward strand.
GATTTAGTATTGCTGAATGTATCAGGGGAAGCTACGATGAAGGCTTTGTGGGACAAGTTAGGGACTTTGTACCAACCTAAGTCTCTAGTGAATAAATTGTTCTTGCAGAAAAAGCTGTATAACTTGAGGATGAAAGATGGAGACTCAAAAACAGAGCATCTGAATGCAGTTAATACTGTGGTAAGTCAGTTATTATCTATTGATATTAAAATTTCAGATGAAGATAAGTGCATCAGTTTGTTGGGTTCTCTACTAGATTCGTGGGATGGTCTCGTTATTGCAATAGGTAGAAATAGAACTGCCTTGCAGTTTGATGAAATAGTGTCATCCTTGCTCACAGAGGAGACGAGATGGAAAAATATGGAGAGCCAGAATGGTGATGCCTTGTCTATACGAGGACGGTCCCAGAACAGAAACAAAAATAAGTCATCGAGTGGGAGATATAAATCTAGAGGGAGATCTAAATTTCCAGGAAAACCTGTAAAGGTGGTGTGATGGAAATGCGGAAAGGAAGGGCACTACAAAAGTGACTGTAAATCTAAAGCTCCTAATAAAGGAAAGGGATCTGATGATGCTCCTTCTACAGAGGTGAAAACCACCTTAGATGAAGGTGGGGATGTGTACTTGGCTTCTTCAAGTACACATGTAGACCATGAGGCATGGTCGATTGACTTAGGTGCATCCTTTCACTTCACTCCCCATAGAGAGTGGTTTTGCAAGTATCAGAAATATAATGGTGGTGATGTCTTCTTGGGGGATGATAGGAAGGCTAGAATCATTCGTCACAGAAAAGTAAATTTTAAGATGCAAAGTGGAAGGGTTAGAACACTTCCGGGTGTTCTGCATATTCCTGCATTAGCTAGAAATCTGATTTCTGTAAGCAAGTTGGATGATGCAGGTGTAAAAATAGTGTTCGAGAAGGATACCTCCAAGATGGTTCGGTGGGGAACTGATATTGATGTGGGGATTTTGAATTGGAACTCTGTACAAGCTACAAGGTAGCACTGTTGTTGATGGGTGCAACAGTTCTATGGTTCTTGAAAGTGAAGTAGAAAATCTAGGGGTCTGTGGAGAGAATACCATGCTGCGGCATCAAAGGCTTAGACATATTGGAGAGAAGGGCCTTCAAATACATCATGGTAAAGGTATGGTAGAAGGTATGAGTAATATCTCTCTGGATTTTGATTTCTATGAAAATTGTGTATATGGGAAGCAGAATTGGGTGACATTCCCCTGTAGTGGTAAGAGGGTAGAATGGATATTAGAGCTTGTGCACAATGATGTGTTTGGACCTATGAAGGTTCCATCACTGGGTAATTATGTGCACTATGTATCATTTATAGATGACTTCTCAAGGAATACATGGATATATTTCCTTAAGAAGAAATTTGAAGTCTTTGACAGGTTTAAAGAATTTAAGGCTCTAGTGGAAAACCAGACAAAGAACATGATAGAGGTGTTGAGGACAGATAACAGTGGAGATTTTTGTAGTGATGAATTTGAAGAATTCTGTAAGAAGTGTGGTATAGCATGGAAGAAGACTATTCCATACACACCTGAGAAAAATGGAGTTACAAAAAGAATGAACAAGACGTTGATGGAAAGGGCAAGAAGCATGCTTATTGGTGTTGGGTTAGGACAATAATTTTGGGCAGAGGCGGTGGAGACAACATGTTACCTGCTCAATAGATCACCTTCATCAGTGTTGGAGGATAAGACTCCACAAGAGGTATGGACTGGTAAGAAACCCTCTCTTTCAGATTTGAGGGTATTTGGATGTGACCCATATGTACATGTTCCAAAGGATAAACAAACCAAGTTGTATAATAAATCTGAAAAGTGCATCTTTATTTGGTATAAGGATGGTTTAAAGGGTTATAAGCTTTCAAAACCAATAACAAGGAATGTTGTGTATAACTGAGATGTGGTGTTCAGAGGAGTAAAAGATGTTATTAAATATGAAGTCCATCCAAAGGAACCTGAGAAGATAGAGTTTGAGCTTAAGAAGGAAGAATCAAACTCTACAACAGAGGAGGAATCAAAAGATGAGGAGCCACAAATTCTGGGTGTGAGAAGATCAGTTCAAGAAAGAACGTAGCCAGATAGGTATAGTCCATCTACTTTTTGTTCAAATTTTTCTTTATCTATTACTAACGATGCTCCTAAAACTATGAATGAAGCAGTATATTTAGAGGATGGCAAACTTTGGAAAGAGGCCATGGTTGATGAAATGGAATCTTTGCACAAAATGCGGCTTGGGATTTGGTGGAGTTTCCATCTGGAAGGAAACCCATTGGCAACAAATGGGTGCTCAAGAAGAAGACAAATGCAAAAGGAAAGGTGGAGAAATACAAAGCTTTATTGGTAGAAAAATTTTATTCCTAGGTGCGAGGAATTGATATTGGTGATGCTTTTTCTCCTGTTGCCAAGGTAAATTCTATTAGATTACTTTTATCTGTTGCTATTACTTTTGATTTTGAGGTAGAACAGATGGATGTGAAGACAAAATTTCTTCATGGGGATCTAGAAGAGGAGATCTACATGAAGCGACTCGAAGACTTTGTGGTGAAGGGTAGGAAAGAACTGGTATGCAAGTTAAGGAAGTCTCTGTATGGGTTAAAACAGTCACCAAGGATGTGGTATCAAAAATTTGATACATTTATATGGGGACTTGGCTTCACCAGAAGCAAAGCAGATCACTGTTTGTATTTTAAATTAATTAGTGATCATGTTATTTATCTAGTCTTGTATGTGGATGAGATGTTGCTAGTTGGAAATGACAAAGAAATTATCCAGGATTTGAAGACCCAATTGTCCTCCAAATTCGACATGAAAGATCTTGGTGCTGCGAACTATATTTTGGGCATGGAATTTAAAAGAGATCGGGAAAAGAGGAAGCTCTGGTTAAACCAGAGGAATTATGTTGAGATAATATTGCATAGGTTTAATATGCAGGATTGTAAACCAGTGAAGGTTCCTATTCCTGTAGGTGTTAAGTTATCTGCTGAACAGTGTCCCAAGACATAAGAGGAGGAAGTGGACATGTCCCATGTTACATATGCAAGTGTAGTCGGTAGCCTGATGTATGCAATGGTCTATAGTAGACCATACATTGCACCTGCAGTGGGAGTATTAAGCAGGTTTATGTCAAAACCAGGGAAGGAGCACTAGACAATAGTGAAGTGAAGTTTTAGGTATTTGCATGGCACTGGTGATTATGGTTTGTGCTACCAAGGAAGACCAGGATTAGACAAAGTGTTCGATATTCGTGGCTTTGTTGATGTAGACTGGGTTGGAGATCTGGATCAGAGGATATCTACAAGTGGGTATGTGTTTAATCTATTTGGAGGTGCAGTCAGTTGGATGAGTAAGAAACAATATGTAGTGGTACTATCAAATACAGAGGCAGAATACATGGCCACCACTCATGCAAGCAGGGAAGAAGTTTGGTTGTAGAGATTGTGTTCAAGTATGGGGTTAATACAGGGAGCTATAAGGGTAGACTGTTATAGCCAAAGTGCAATTTTCTTAGTAATGAACACTGCATATCATTCGAAGACAAAGCACGTCGATGTCCAATATCATTTTGTGAGGGATATGATAGAAGAGAAAAAGGTGTTGCTGGTACAGGTGGACACTTTGAAGAATACTACATATGCATTGACAAAATCTGTGAGCTCTGAGAAGTTCTCTCGGTGTGGAGGAACAATGGGCATTACAGGGTTGGATAAATGACTAAGCTCTCTTGTGCCCCCTCTTGGAAAGAAGAAAACAAATGGGAGAATGTTGGGTTGTGTTATATGCTTTCCATGACTAGCCCACATAGTTAATTGGGGGCTTAGAGGGGGTCCAGAGCCCCCCATTCGTTGTGTCGATTGCATAGCAGGGGGGTCACAAGGGGTTTGAGGGGTGGACCTACCTATGGTTTTGAGCATGATTTTCGCACATGGTTTTGGATGTGATGGTTTTCAGTCCATGGTTTTGGATGCAATGGTTTTTGATCCATGGTATTGGAGGCTTTGACACGTATAAATATGTAACATTAAAAGGAGCATAATGAAAAATCAAGCTGGTTGTCCCGATTTTGGGATCTAGGGGAAAATCTCTGTGTATATGTGTTTTATGTGTTATGCTCTCACATTGTTTATTTTCTGTGTTTTAGAATTTTTATGCAGGTAATTCCTGTATGAGGTTAAAACCTACATTTGTCATTAGTTATGATGTGTCATCTCGAACCATCATTTGCTCAAATATTGTTGCACCGAAGCTGGAAATGTGGGTACTATTCCACATAACAGGTGTCAACAGTAGGATTGTTTATTTTTGAGGCAACAAGGCTCATACACTTGTAACTAATGTATATTTATTTAGCAGTAGGTTGTAACTTATTTATTTTTGGATCAGCATGAGAATCAGAGATTATCATGATTGATCTGTTTTCTAATTTTCGGAATATAATAGTTATAAAAGACTCGACTTTTTATGTATCGAGAGATGATGTATAGAGGAGTACCATTACTCAATTTCTATAATTTCTAAACTTATTTTAACATCAATTCACACTGTGATGCTGTTATTGCTTTCCAATTGATTCGTTAATCACTTTTTGTGTTCTTCCTGGACCCCACAGAGGAGGAAGGGCCGTCCTCTTTGGCAGGGATTGTAGCAATTTAGGTAGTGTAAATTCCAATTTAGTTCATTGATTTATGGTTTCTCATTGTTGATGTACAAATCGTGGATTACATTAGCTATTGTTTCTATTTATTTTATGTTGTTACACAAAGTTAATCAACAAAGGAATAGTGAGCAGCTGGAATACATGTTAGTTCTTGTGTGACATGCCTTTACTTCAATAGCTACGAGTTGTGATTTAATTTTGTGGAGTGTTTTTATATCTACATGCATGGTTTGATTAAGCAATTTAGATTAGTGACATATTTTACAATTTTTCTTCATTTGCATATGCTTGGCTGGATTGTATCGACACAGATAGTGTGATCTCCATTGAAACAACAAGACCTACCTTGGGCTGAAAATTAGTGTTGCGGTTTGAGTCAATTAAGGTTGATTAAAATAACACTACAAATACCTTTGTGCAAGAAAAACATTGAAGCTTGTGAATTTGATGAAGCAAGACAAGATGCTGTGAAACATTGGTAGAGAGGCTCCAAAAAAGAGTGAAGGAAAAATTTTGGAGGGTGGTTGTAGCCAGTAAAACACTTGGCAACACACTGGTAGAACTCCAGCTCTCCGAATGGTCCTTTTTTGTGGAAAGCAAGTCTAACACCTCCGGAAGTATTGTTCAGTTCTCAGCTCATCTTGGTTTCACACTAGCTTGATTGTAAGATGTAACATCTGCCAAAATCTTGGTTGATTGACACACATTCCAAGCCAAGGCAACATAATTTTTTTGATTGGGGTTGAGGGGTATATTGGTGCACAAGCAGTATAGTCCTCAGAGTCTTAATTTCATCTCTAGTATTGGTCCACTACCAGCAGGCCTGGAAAGTAACTCGATGGAGTCACATAGGACCAAAAGCATGGCTCTGCTACCAGCGACACTAAGCAGTACCTTGTCGTAGTTACTTGCATCATGTAGAGTCTAAGGACTATCTTACATTGACATTCCTTTTGCCAATATTTATTCCGTTTTTCCTATAATTATCACCTAAATAATGCAATAGACACAAGGTTTTGTTAAAGGTAAGCATTTACATGTATTCTTCTTCATGTTTGACTATATACATTATTTCTTTGTTAAAGTATGGATTTGGCTACGAATTGGCCTGTTTCTGCAGCTGCCTCCATTGTTTGTGGGGATCAAAAGCTCCAGCTCAACAAAGAAAGATATGGATGGATAAGAAATAGTCCCCTCATGGATTCCTTCCTATTCCCTTGAACCAATTCATTAAGAAGGTCACAAGATATCGAGGTCAACCCCCAAAGTCAACTACAACATTGTCACTGGGACAAAATCCGAGTTTGAACGAAATTTTATCAATTTTATTTTTTGAATTCAAATGGATTGTTTAGCAATATAGTTTAATTGAAATAAAGATATTTAGGCTTGAAATACTCATACTGTTATGCTGAAGAATTATTATAAAAACTATGGCCGCTCTATGTTTTGGGTACATGCTGGATGATGTAATTTTTGAGAACAATTTGTTAAGATTCATTTTGCAAGTAATAGAATTGGTTTTATGTTTGTATATGCTACATTGATTGCAGATTTTTGACTGATTCGTGGAGGGCCCCTGTGACCAGTAACAGGTCTTTAGCCGATTGCACTTAGATCTCTTTCATTACTTAAATACTCTGTTTTGAGTGAAGAAATGTAGCATGATGAATTCACCATCGAATCATTGTATGCATAAGCAATTTCCTTTGCTTTATATGTAGTTTAACTTTGCCATTTTCTTTGCTTTTTATCTGGTACAGTTTGGTCAATTTCACTTGCTTTCTATTTAGTGTAGCCCAATTGTTTTATTTCATAGCGTAGCTGCTATTAAGAATGCTTTGTTTGGATGAAATTGAATAAGTGAAAAGGTGAGAGTCTTCTCCGTAGAAATTAAATTAAGACATTGTTCATTTACAGTTTGATAGAATAGATTTCTCCTACACATAGTAAATCAGATTTGGCTGCAGCATAAAAATTCAAGACAAAAACCCAAAACAATCTAACACAAGTAAACCTAGAACCACCTTCATATAATCCATAAACTGATAATAACTCCTAAGAAATCAATTGAAAAGTTTAGGGATTAAGACAATAGTATAATTAACAATGCCATCTCCATACTAATTTCAAATTTTAAAGCCTAACAAGAACAAAATGACATACAAATAACTTCTAGCGCATATAGTGCACCTATGCTTCATCAATATACCTGCCCTGGTTGATAATTTATGATTGACAATTTAAGGACATTAAATTGGCTAAATATTTTGGCACAATTTCTAGGGAAGTACAAATAGAAGCTAAGAAAAAAAATCGTTAATTCGAAACATGATATGTGTAGGGATAGAGACTCTAGAGGTAGATTTGTAGGGCAAGGAAGAAGTTTAATTCCCACAAACCCACTCACTTCACCATGATTTCAAGAATCCACAACACCTACTGAAACCTGAATTTCGTTTAGAGGTCGACAAAGACTTCCTAAATATCAATATTAGAAATCCAATCTAGAACTTCATCCACTTCTTCTACTGAAGCTGTAATTGAAGAAAATCCTACATCCCCAACTACAAGAGTAATTTTTCTATCCTCCACTAGTGAACAAATTTCGGGAGAAAAATTAGACGTTCCTAGTGAAGAAGAGCAAGAGGAAACTTATTTTGGACAACCATTGATAGAGGAACCAGAAAAATTAGAAGAACACTATATTAGTTCTGAAGAATCTATCATGGTTGAAGATGGGGAAGGAGAGGTACACAATGTCCATCATGAGAAAAATAGGATTGGAGGAGGTAGGGGTAGAGGTAGAGGTGGAGATAGGAACAAAGGAGGGGGTAGATGTACAGGAAACCAAGATCCTTTTGGATTTCCTATTCTTGATGAAGATACAACCCTCACAATGAAAAATATATCACCCTCAATTCTTCCTAATTTCCATGGAAAAAGAAATGAAGACCCAAAGACATTTCTCTTCGAATTTGAAGTATTATGCATATCATGTGACTATCTGCATGATGCTCAAAAACTAAAATTGTTCCCCGCTACACTAAAAGACTCAGCATTAAAAGGGTTCATGAGTCTAGGAGTGTATTTTATAACAACATGGGGACAAATGAAAGAGACTTTCTTACGTAAATATAGATATTATTGTATGCCTAGTAACCTTAAATATGAAGTCTTCAAAATGACACAAAAAGAAGATGAAAATCTTGAAGATTTAGTAGAAAGATTTGTCTACAATGTTAAAAGCGAAAAAATGGATAATTTGAATGAGGAAACCTTAAAATCCCTCTTACTCAGAGCTATTAAAGATGAGTGGATCAATCTCCTTAACCTAACTTGGAAGGGCGATATTTCCCAACTACCATTTACAGATATTTGTGATTTATGTGTACATATCTCAAGGGGTAAAGCATGATTTGGAAGGAGTCCTAGAGACCCTCTCTTGTAAAGAATTAATAAATCTGCAGCTGGGATAGTCAGCAAGGAAGAATTATGAAATCTGCTTTACCTCCAAGACAAATATTTTAGGGAGCCTAAGTGAGCAGATAGACACCCTTAAAATACAAAGCAAGAAAAATTCTGAAAATGCTGCATTATCTATATTCTGTCCTAAATGTCGAAAGAAACATGCTCTAAGAGAGTGTCCCTTAGATTCAAGAGTCATAGAAACTTCTGTAATTTGTCCAGATAATCATGATACAAAGGAATGTCCTTCTTTACCAGATCTCAAGGCTATATTTAAAAATGAAAGCATTCCATAACAAGTAGATCCTCTTTACTTTATAGCCAAGAGAACATGGAAAAACCCACAGCGAAATCAACCACATGGGTGTAGACCACAACAATTTGCTCAGTCTTCACAAAATAATTGGAATCCAACTTGGCAACCTTGGGCTCAGCCACAATCACAATCTTCGAATCAAGGATGGAAAAATCCTTATGGAGCCTATGGTCAATATCAAGAATATTCACCATCCTAACTTCCACCACAATTTCTACTGGCATCTAATCAAATTCCCGAAGAAAATCAATTACCAAAAATTCAAGTTGAGAATCAAAACCCACAACTCTCCCTACCATTTCCAGAAAAACCAAATCAACTACATTCTCAACCACTTTCAAATCCTAATAATAAAATACCACAACAACCTCTGTAGAACGTGGAAGGACATAATCATCAAACTTATTAATAAATCCGCTAGACCTAAATAATGTCCAATTAATGTGTGGAAGAGTGTTACAAAGAAAACCCCCTGTTGTCATACAAGAAACAAGGCCCAATCTTCAAAAACACAAAAGCCAATCAGAAGAAGGAGAGACTTCTCTCCCTCAAAAAGAAAATAAACAAACATAAAATGTTCCAATAAATTCTCCCATCATAGAACAACCATCAATATCAATTATACCACCTTTTCCGGAACGATTGAAGTTTGATGAAGGAGTAGAAAAACAAATTATCTTTCCTGATTACAATATGATGGATGAATTGAAAAATGTCTTTATTAAGATTCCTTTATTACAAGCCATAAAAGAAATACAATTTTTTACAAAAACAATTAAGGAATTAAGCACACAAAGATAAGGAAGAAAAAGAAAATACATAAAAATAATTCAATTAGTTGGAAAAATTATAGACATTATGATGGGGAAGATGACAAGCAAAAATATTTAGATCCAGGAAGCCCCATTGTAAAAAATGGAACATAAATACCAAACACACTAATTGATCGAGGAGCAACCATAAACATAATGAGTAAACAAGTCATGGACACACATAGGCTTCCTAATCCTCAATACACACCAACCTTATTGCAATTAGCAGATAGGTCTTTGATTAAACCCGATGGTGTGTTGGAAGATGTTTGTGTATCTTTAGAGTATCCTGTGGATTTCATGGTCCTAACACCCAAGAATAATTTAGGAGGACATCCGTTAATTCTAGGTTGGCCTTGGCTAACCATTACTAATGCTTTCATCGGTTGTAGATTAGGTGGCATGTTTATCTCAGATGGAAATTATATAAAGAAATTTACATTATACCCTCATGCAAGAACAAAAATAGACACAAAAATGAAGAATGGATAGAGGATGAAGAGGATATAAAACCTGTTTTTACTACTAAACAAGTAAGAGAAGAAGAACAAATCCTACACCCACTGGAAAATAATGAATCTTCCTCACATTATGATCATGGTCGAAATGAGTATCTTTCCTATAAACAGGTGTCATTTCTCTCCATGGAAAAATTTGGCGATTATTCAATAAAAATCTTTCCAGGGAAAACCTTGAATGTTAATGAAAACTTGGAAGAATTACAAAAGAATCAATTGATAGAAATCTTACAAAAACATTATTCTGATTTTGCATGCAAATACAATGACATGAAAATGATTTGTCCTAAAACTTGCATACATCATATCTACATTGAATAGAATGCAAGACCGGTTATACAGACTCAATGAAGAATGAACCCAAATTTAAAAGAAATTATTAAGGAGGAATTGTAGAAATTGTTAAATGTAAATTTCATCTATCTGATATCCGATAGTGAGTGGGATTCTCTCCTAGTAATCATTCTAAAGAAAAATGGAAAATGGAGAGTATGCATCAATTACAAGGAATTAAATAAAGCAACATTAAAGGACCACTTTCCACTACCTTTTATAGATCAGGTCTTAGACATATTAGCAGGAAAAAGTTATTTCTCCTTCTTCGACGGGTTTAGGGATATAGCCAGATTCAGTTAGCCCCTAAAGATCAAGATAAAACCACATTCACTTGTCCATGGGGAACTTATGCTTATCGATTACTTCCCTTTGGATTATGCAATGCTCTAGCAACATTCCAAAGAGCAGTCCTCGAAATTTTATCTGATCTTATTCATGATTGTGTGGAAGTGTACATGGATGATTTCATAGTTTATGGATATTCTTTCAATGAAGCACTGGATTATTTAGAAAAACTATTAATAAGATGTAAAGAAACAAATCTCTCTATAAGACATGAAATTTTTTTCATGATGTTTAACGAAGGAATTGTTTTAGATCATCATATTTTAGGAGATGAATTAAGGTAGACTCATCTAAAGTTGAAGTCATTTCTAAGTTATCAGTGCCAAGTTTTCAAAAAGATGTTAGAATTTTTCTTGGTTTTACTGGATATTATAGAATAGTTATAGAAAATTTCACAAAAATTGGATCCCCACTTTTCAAATTTCTTACAAAGGACCATGAATTCAATTGGGATTCTCAATGTCAAGCTGCCTTTGAAGCTTTGAAAAAGAGAATTTCTAAAGCACCTATCTTAAAAGGACCTAACTAGAAATTTCCTTTCCATATCTCAACAGATGCTTTAGATTTGGCCTTAGGAAATGTCTTGGGACAAAAAGGTCTTATTCCTTATGCAATCTATTATACTAGTAAAAATTTAACTCCTACAGAGTTAAAATATACTGTAACTGAAAATGAGTTTTTAGCTGTAGTTTATGCCATTCATAAATTCAGACATTACATAAATGTATATGAGACATTTTTTCACATAGACCATTCTACCATTAGATACCTAATGAACAAACGCGTTACTAATGGAAGAATCACTAGATGGCTCTTACTATTATAAGAATTCAATATAACCATTCAAGATAGGCCAAGAAAATAGAACACAATTGTCGACTTTTTATCTACAATACAAAATGATAATAATGATCAAATCGTAGAGGATAAATTTCCTGATGAATATCTTTTTGCAGTATCTACTAAATCACCTTGCTATGCAGATATTGCTAACTATTTAGCTACAAGAAAAATGCCATTTCATTTATCTCCTAGAGAAAACAGAAGACTAGTCCACAATAGCACATCTTATTTATGGATAAATGAAGAATTATACGAGAGAGGACTAGATCTCATCATTAGAAGATGTGTTTGAGAGGACGAAATACTTAAATATTGCCATGATGAGCCATGTGGGGGACACTTTTCTGACAGAAGAACTACTTACAAAATCTTTCTTTTAGAATATTATTGGCCTTCCATTTTCAGGGACACTAAGGAATATGTTAAGAGATGTGACAATTGTTGTAGAATGGGGAAACCCACTCTTTCAAATGAAATTCCACTGCAACCATAGGTACTCATCGAACCATTTAAGAAGTGGGCACTAGATTCTATTGGACCAATTAGCCCTCCTTCAAAGAGAAAGAGGTATATTCTGGTATGTATTGATTATGTCACTAAATGGGTAGAAGCTAAAGAACATCCTTTTGCTACTGAAAATACTGTAGTTTCATTTATTTTTGAGGATATTTTCACTCATTTTGGTGCTCCAAGAGAAATTGTAATAGATCATGGAACATAGTTCACATCTAAATTAGTGCAAAAGCTTGTGGAGTAACAGAAGATCAAACATCAAAAATCCACTCCATACCATCCACATGCCAATGGAAAGGTTGAGCCCACAAATAAGGTGATTGGAGCAATCCTTACCAAGACTATACATCTACACAGAAAGGACTGGGTGGAAAAGCTTCCAAAAGCTTTATGGGCCTATAGAACTACATGGAGAAATACTAGAGGACATTCTCCCTATGAACTTGTTTATGGGAAGCAAGTCTTACTTCCGATAGAGTTCCATATCCAGACCTATAAGATAATTGTCCAGTTATATCTTGACTTATAAGAAGCACAGAAGCAAAGGATGAGACAACTAAATGAGCTTGATGAAATTAGACAAGATGCTCTCCAAAGAACTGGCCTAGTTCAACAACAGAGATCTAGATGGCATGATAAGTACATTAAAGAAATGAAATTTCATCTAGGGATTGGGCATTAATCTTTGACATGAAGTTAAAAAAATTTCAAGGAAAATTCCAAATCCACTGGCTTGAGCATTATGAAGTTGAAAGTGTCTTTGACAATGGTGCAGTTAGAATCAGGACTATTGATGAAGAGAACATTCCTCTGTTAGTAAATGGACATCGGCTCATACTTTACGAGTTGCCATTGACAAAAGAGGAATTCGTTAAAATGTTCCAAGATAATTTAGAACTGAAGATGGTCAAGAAGAATTCTTCTTCTTTTCCACCTTAGAAATTTTTACTCAATTTTGCTAAAAATAAATTAAAATAAAATAAATAAAATAAACAAATTATATGTATATTTGATTAATAATATAATAATAATATAATAATAATAATAATAAAGGGTATAAACAATGAAAACCAACATGCTGTTGCATGGTTATACAAAAATTTTAGAGTGAAAACCAATTTTTTGTTGGTAGTTCAATTTATTTCTTTTCAAAAAAGAAAAAACAAAAGTCTCTTTATTAAAGTTTTTTCCACAACTACAAAATCAACAAATTTCTGTAGCTTGGACAAGTTTATGTAGCTAAGACAAATTTTTGCAGCCTAATAATTTTTTTTTGAATGCGACAGGGACACTTGGTGATTTGAATTGAAGGACAACTGACAGAAAAAAGTACCTATAGGATATCAGAGAACAATAAATAAGGTGACAAAAGTAAATCACAAGTATGTGCTACTTTAATTTAGCAATAGGGATTGAGATATTGCACATATGACTAAGAAGACATAGTGCTGCCAACCAAATTAAAGCGAAATCATTACAATTTAAGGGCAATAGCCGCCTATCAAAAAATCATAATCCACCACTTAAAAGTCATGTCACATCCTCATTCTGAATGTGATGAAATAATCACCAAATCATCATTTTAAATGTGCCCCAACGATCAGATTCATTCCTATAACCCTCATTATAATCAACCGGTTCTTACACTTCTTTGAACTCTCATATCCACTCTGTCCCTCTTCCACTAAGAAAAAAACTACCATCACCATTATCTTGTCAAGATAACCAGTTTTTGATGTAAAGCATCCTCTAGAATGGGCGTCATTGTCCAAACTGAGCCACCAGGGAAGAAATTCTTGGAGGGATATCCTCAGACCAGGGAGTTGCTACAAAAAAAAACAATGGTTGGAGTTCATAGAAAAATTCGCCAGTTTTCACAGTGAAGTGACAAAGACATTTGCACGCTCATTTGATGGAACAAAAGATGAAATAGGAGACATTAAGATCACTATAACAGAGTCAATGATCGTAGAAGCTACTGAATTACCTAGGAGCAGAGAAAGATGGTTCAAGAACAGGGGAATTAATGGAGAAGATTGGAATGTCTTCCTAAAAATGCAAATATGGACACCACTATCTTCAAGAAAGGTATTCCTAGTACAACCCTTAAGAGTAAATGGAGAAATTTACTACTTAAATACTTAAAAAAATTTCTGCTTGTGAGGGTTGGTTTGGGTATATGTATTTTTACCATGTGAGGATAATGATGCATTTTCTTGAAGATCACCAGATGAATCTTCCTTATTATCTCTCGCATAGTCTCAGGAAAATGTCCAATAACATTCAAAATAGAATTCCATTTATAGAAAATACCATGTATCATCATGGCTTGATAACATCTTTGTTGAATTCCATCTTCGGAGTGTAGGGGATAACTAGGAAAGTTTTCTGGTGAGAAACCATTTTGAAGAAATATCTCCAAAACAAGCCAACAGTAGCAGGACCCTTAGAGGAAGGAAGAGAACAATAGAAGTAATAAAAGAACAGGAACCCCAGAGTCAACCAAAATTATTAGAATAAGAACTTCCTATAGTGGATATCTTACAGAAAATGAAAAAAGGAAATCATAGAAGGAAGAAAATTAGTGAAAAAAGTAGAGGATTTACCACAAACCAGGACCCTTCCTTAAGAAGAAAAATTAGAAACTAAAAGAAGGAAAGCACAAGGATTATAGGCATCAGGACTAAGGAGAAGTACAAGGTTGAGCACAATGCAACAGACAGTCTCAAAATCTACGAAATACATAGATCTCGAGGAAAACGTGCCAACTGAAAAACCTAAAAGTTCTCTAAGTGGATCACCACAATCATCACTGAGAGTGTCACCACCACCTCGCAGCAAACCTCTAAGAAGCCTAGTACATAGTGTGGGTGTTGACCCTATTCAACAACAGATTTATGACTACATAGAGTCATTAGAAAGAAAAGAGACAAAAGCTAAAGAAACAATTCAAAGTGCTGGAGAAGGGAGCAATCAGTTCAATGAACCACGAGAACCTTCAACCTCAAACGTTTTAAAGCAAGAGATTATTGAGTTGGAGACATAAAATAGATATCTCAAGAATGAGAATCAGGAATTGAAGGCAAAAAGTGAGATCCAAATTTCAAAAATTGACAATCTCATAATTCATTTGAGTTTGTGGTACAAGAAGAACGAAAAGTTGAAGAAGGAAAACAAGCCAATGCAAAGAGAAATTATCAACTTAAAATATAAAATTCTCATGGTAAAACCAAGGATGCTAGTAGTTGCCAGAAAGAAGAGGAAAGTGGATCTTGGAGGTAATGGCTAGAAGGCACAAATGATTAACAACGATGAAGTTTATGAGGACATACAGAACCTCTATCATTAGGGGAATGTAGAGTCCAAGGACTATCTTACCTTGACATCCCTTTTGCCTATATTTCTTCCCTTTTTCCTGTACTTATCACCTAAATAATGTAATAGACACAAGGTTTTGTTAAAGGTATGAATTTACATGTCTTTTTCTTCATGTTTCACTATATACCTTATTTCTTTGTTAAAGTATGCATTTGGCTACAAAATTGGTATGTTTCTGCAGCTAATTCGGATTTCTGCAGCTGCCTCCATTTTTCGTAGGGATCAGAAGCTCCAGCTTAGCAAAGAAAGATACAGATGGATAAGGAATAGTCCCCTCATGGATTCCTTCCTATTCCCTCAAACCAATTCATCAAGAAGGGCGCAGGATATCACGATCAACCCCCAAAGTCAACTACAAGATTATTGCTGGAACAAAATCCGAGTTTCAACAAAATCTTATCGATTTTCTTTTCCGAATAAAAAATCTATTGTTTAGTGATATAGTTTGATTGATATAAAGATATTTAGGCTTGAAATACTCATATTGTTATGTTGAAGAATTATTATAAAAACTATGGCCTCTCTTTATTTTGTGTGTGCACCGAATGAAGTAATTTTTTAGAATAGTTTGTTAAGATTCGTTTTGCAAGTAATATACCTGGTTTTAAGTTTTTATACACTATGTTGATTGGAGATTGTTGAATAACTCATGGAGGGCCCCTGTGACCAGTAACAAGTCTTTAACTGATTGCACTTAGGTCTCTTTCATTACTTAAACAATTTATTTTGTGTGAAGAAATGTAGTATGATGAGTTCACCATTGAATCATTGCATGCATAAGCAATTTCCTTTGCTTTATACCTAGTTTAACTTTGCCATTTGATTTGCTTTTTATCTGGTATAGTGTGATCAATTTCATTTGCTTTCTATTTAGTGTAGCCCAATTGTTTTATTTCATAGCGTAGCTATTGTTTAGAATGTCTTGTTTGGATGAAATTGAATAAGTAAAAGGGTGAGAGTCTTCTCCTTAGCAATTAAATTAAGACATTCTTCATTTACAGTTTGATAGAATAGATTTCTCCTACACATACTAAATCAAATTTGGCTGTAGCATAGAAATTCAAGACAAAAACCCAAAATAGTCTAACAACAGTAAACCTAGAACCACCTTTATATCCTCCATAAACTAATAATAACTCCTAAGAAATTAGCTGACAACTTTAGGGATTAAGACACTAGTAGAATTAATGATACCATCTCCATACCAATTTCATATTTTAGAGACTAACAAGAACATAACAACATATAAATAACTTCTAGCACATATAGTGCACCTGTGCTTCATCAATATACCTACCCTGGTTGATAATTTATGATTGAAAATTTAAGGACATTAAATTGGCCAAACACATCACCTCCCTGCACAGGAAGATTTTCTCTTCTTTCACCTTATTCATTTTTTATTTGAATTGTTTGACTTTTTCATTTTTTTTATTTTTCAATTTTTCAAATGCCCATAGCACTTATTCATTTCAGAGGCAGAAGATGGATCTAGAATTATTGAGAGTAGAAGAGGTTGTTCCAGTAGAGAAGTAGTTTATTTTATCGCTGACGTGCATGTTAAGGTTTTCCCCCTCACCTTACTCTACTTGACTAAGCTGACAAGGGTTAGCCCAAAAAAAGCCGACTAGAGAGGGTGACACTATTTTGTGTGGAAGTGTTGTGTTTTCACCAAGGTTCACTTTGAACAGTACGTATTTTCCTTAGACATATCACAGACTAAAATTAACAAGCACTGCATGCAGAGGGAAGATGATAGACAACCAAGTAGTGATAGTTGTAGAAGCCCTCTTGTACTTCACCCAGCTCGTTTCAAGAGTCATACATGGTTTCATGCGAAACTAACCTATGAATGAAACAACTGAACTATACTAACAAAACAAGAAAAATAAAAAGAAAGAAAGCAAAGCAAAAGCAAAAGCAAAGCAAGCAAAGAAGTAAGCAGACAAATAAACAAAGCATGTAAGAAAAAAAACATGCAAGCAAACAAATGAAATAAAACACTACTCCTACTCCTACACTAACAATGCATGGGCCTAATCACATTAAGTTATATTTCCAATGCAACCATGAGTGCAATTGCTGACCCATGTTGCTGAAGACTTGGTCCACGAGAAACCCAGTTGTGCATACCAGCAAGCAAGAAAGATATAAAAATGAAGACAACCACACTTCTTGTTTCAAAGTGCCCACATGAAAAAAGAGAGTGCAAGTGCATGATCAGCAGTTCGTGGACTTACCATAGTGTTGTGTGACACTGCTTGCAAATTTGAAGAATAAGCACACTCCTAACTATGACATGCAAGCAAACGAAAGAAACAAAGATAACTTGCATTGTGAATGAGTGGTTGCAATGTAAGATTCCTCCAATGAATGAGCAATGGGATCGTGTAGTTTGAGTGGAGGAAGTATGATCTGTGTGTGAGATAGATCTTCAATTCGTACAAATCAGTGAGGAGGAGCCTTGGGTGATTGAAAAATCTCATGATGGGAAGTGAGACTAACCCCAAGAGAGAGAGGACATGACATAACCATAAGCTCGGGTTGAAGTGCCTCGATAGTCCTAGGTGTTTAAACTTCTTCATCAGATAAATCATCATAAACTGGTGGCTTTGAAAAATCAACTGTGATAGAGTCATGATCGTGATCAAATATGGAAAGAAATGGATCATGACCGCCACGATAAAAAAAAAATCAATGATTTTGTCAGCATCATCATGATCAGATGAGTCAAATAGAGGGGTAGATGAAAAGTAAACAAACTCATCCTCTGAGTTTCCAGAAAATATAGATGAAAGATCAAGTTGATTTTCAACGAATAACTTATCCCCTTGATTGTCAAATGATGGAACAACATCTAGTGAGTCCTGCAAGTGATCAACAATGGGTACATTTGTGGATGAAGACACACATGATAAATAATGGATTGCAGGTTCACAGAAGATATCAGGAAAGAATGGAGGGGGCTCAGATGGAAGGAAGTCATCCTTGGACGAGTGTTGATGCTCAAGCTGCCACTCATACACTTCGTGAATAACATCACATGTTGGTTGTGCAACACCAACTCTGTTAGTAGGTTGTTCCTTATTCACAACAAGTGAAGGGTCGAGAATGGATGAACACAAGACAATATCATCCAGAGGATCACCCAAGTGTGAAGACAAAGGTCGTAGAACAAAATGCATATGAGAACTCTAAGGAATCACAACTATATTTATGCAAAAATTGAGTGAAGTGATGTTGGGAGGATGTGAAGGCTGAAAAAGTATGTGATCATGATCCTCAACAACACTCAGCAGTGGTGGGGTTGTTGAATGATGGGAAGGCAGAGAGTTAGCCGAGACAGTGACCACACCCACATGAGATTGTGCAACTTCCTCACTGAAGAATGTTGAGCGAGGCTTGATCTCAAGATTTTTCTTGGGACAGGCATATTTCTTAAGGAAATACTTGAAATGGTTCCAAAGATAGGAAAATTTCATCTATCTCCTTGGAGCTTGAAACTACAAGTCACACAAGCATTGCCAAAAATCTATAACTTATTCATGCGGAGCCTTCCGTTGTTGTAATAGTTTTTTACCGAGATAGTTTGGATCAAAATGATAGAAAGTGTCTTCAATAAGATCACAAAAGTGCTCAAGTGAGTGCACACTATCAGCTAGTAGGCAGATCATCCATCGACGTGGAGATTCGCAAAGTGTGTGTGCAAGCAACAAGCTGGCCTATTCATCAGAACAACCATCTTCCTCATGAAGAATGGAAAGAAAGTCATGTAAGTACTCAGGCCAGGCCACTTCGCCCTCACCATCATATATGTAAGTGGAGAAGATATCAAAACACTCCCCGGTGATGGAGACATCTTCACGATTCGAGAAACATCACGGAGGGAGAAGAGTGGAAGAATCCATGAAAGGTATGCAAAGGTTCAAAACTGGATGAGAGGACACAACTTGTCATCAAGCCCTCCTTCTAGTGCCATAAATGTTGATGGTGCTGGACCCACCAACATGTTAAGGGGATATCCCTCGTGAGAAGTCCCAATTAGACCTCAGACCGTTTGGTGTAGGAGTCCCAGTAGTGGGTCATATGGTAATTCCTTGACTGTGATTTCGCACAGAGGTAAGTAAGATAACTTTGTTGGTAGCAAGTGTGTGACCACTGTGGTCAGTTAAAGAAGGTGCATGAGAGGTTCTAACACATCTGGGTTGAGATGAGTGCACCCCTTGGCAACCTGTAATAGTACTCAGATGGGAAGGGAACAGATGAGCGAAGGTGCATCACAATCTAGAAAGAAATTCAACCGACAATTCAAAGTGATTGTTAAACCAACAACAAATTTGCAACAAGATTCATATAATTACATACAAAATGGTTCATACACAACTACGTAAGTTAAATTACATACGTTGCTATAGCAACCGAAATAGTCCAACTAGAATAACAACATATGCATGAAAATATACTCGCACTGTTTTATTAAGAAGTGTAAGTTTGAGTCATACAATAAATCCATCTAAACCCGCTAGCTCTAATAGTGTAATGTTATAGCCACATTCACCTACTTAAGGACTACAAAATACTCGATATCTTTGTGAGTAGAAAAACTCATAGAAATTTGATTGACTACATCCCCATGTGTGGTATGAATGGTGTCTTTGACCCTGCTCTCTTAGAAACCATTGTACCTATATTGCTGAGAGGTAGATGAACACCTGCAATACCTGGAGACATGGAAACACTCATGGCAAGAAATCTATCAGCCAAAAACCAAAATGAACTTGAGCACTGACTTGCAACATACCTGTGTGACTAATCATGAAGGTCGTGCAATTTCAGCTCGGAGGTGATGCGGCTGACTGCGAAGACTACAAAAGGAACAATTTGGGCTACTAGGAGATTGACTAATTGCTGGAACTGTGGAATGCATAGTCCAATGTGGCTGCTGACTATTGGAATTATGCAGTGCGCAATCTCAACTTGTAATGGCTGCAGGCTCATTTTTTCATTGCGCAATTTTCTGGGCCAACAATCACTGTCCCTCAGAAATGTGCAAAACAGTCCTGGAGGACAGTGGTTGGGAAAAATGTGCATTTTTGGAGAGGAAGAAAAAGACATCCTTCCCCTGATTGCGTAATGCTATCTCATTGATGGCAAAGTCTGGGCCGAGGTTGCCAAGACTTGCCGACAGGAAAATGAACGTGAATGTGAGTGTGAGTGCATGGTGATACTGATTGTAAGCATAAGTGACTGATCATGCATGCAAATGGTGAACGACAGATTCATAAAATGAAATAACATGCATGTGGGTGAGGTGAGTTGCCGAATCGATGACCGTTTGTGAAAAAAATTTCATGCATGCGACAACAGTGAGATGTTGACGAAAACTGAAACAATGCTAGGAAAGGATAGTATAAATGTAAACAACAAAAAACATTCAAAGAAATCAAGAAAATAGTACTCACACAAAAAAAACAAAAAAGCGATAGAAATGAAACACAGGGCATGGAAAGCAAGCTTACACCAAAAAAGATGAGTTGAATGTGTCGACAACTCCTAGATGTGATGTGGGATGTCACAATTGCAAGGTTGATGTGAGGAATGAGCTCTGTAGCATCCAGTTGATGAGTTTTGATAACATCAAGGTTGTGACATGCATGCCAGAAATCTAGGGTAAGAGACACTTGGTGGGAGGTTTTTGGAATGATCCTTGCATGTAACCTCCAAATTCCAAAAAATGATCCCTAAGTAGAGGGATGCCTTTTCATGTTTCCTTGGGAGAAGGAGCTCATGCATGTAAGTCAATTTTGGTTGGTGTCGGAGGGAACCAATCAACTCAATAGTACATCAAGAGGCTGCTCAACTGCTGGGAGGAAATGCACATTTTTGGCTCGGTGTAGGGCTGCTTGCCTAGGCGATTTATGTAATTTTTTCATAAATCAGCTAACTGCTACCCAGATTTGCACAAGTTCTAGGATGAGAAGCCCTACCAGGGAAAATTGTACAATTTTCACTATGAGTGTTGACTGCTAGAATTGTGCAATTCTGGAGCCCAGTACGCTGCCAGTTAGGATTGCACAATTTCTGGAGTGAAGGCTGGTTTCCCTCTAGAATTCAACAATTTCTTGGGGGAGTTGCTCATCCTATAGCTAGACCAAGTATGGGTGATCAGCCTATGAGGGGACTACAATGAGCTATGATTGATAGCCTGCCTTTGTGCAAGGAAAACACTGAAGCTTGTGAACTTGATGAAGCAAGACAAGCTATTGTGAAAATATGGTAGGGAGGCTATAAAATGAATCTAAGGCAAAATTTTAGAGGGTGGTTGTAGCCTCTATAAGAGTATCTATAAAACAACCATTTACATCAACTACTTTGGAGGACATCCTTTGCATATGGAAGAAGACTCAAACATTGTCATTCACTCCTGAAGAAGAGTACTATAGAAAGCTATCTTTCTCTCTCTCTATGTCATTCAAGATTCTTGTCCACTCATAATGCATCTCTAAAATATCCATCATAGTAGCTCAAATAAATTCTTGTACCATCCGCTCTAGAAGATATCTCTAGTACAATAGTCATTCAAGGTTTCCTTTGAATACTCTTGGAAGCACCAAAATTCTTGGAAGGATCGTCATCATTCAAGAACTCCACTCCTTTGACTACTAAGTATTTTACTATACTATGTCTCAACCTTTAAATCAAATCACATATTTTTTTAAGCAAGTTAACAAATTGGATGGGCCATTAAACTTCGAAGCTTGGAAGAAGGGAATTTATTTGGTTCTAGTAGAAAATGAAGTAATGGATG
Source organism: Pinus taeda (assembly GCA_000404065.3). NCBI lineage: Eukaryota > Viridiplantae > Streptophyta > Pinopsida > Pinales > Pinaceae > Pinus > Pinus taeda. The sequence continues at coordinate 36,758 of APFE030151852.1, forward strand.
GTGTTATAGGAAAAGTTCTAGAACCATTCAAGGAAAAGAATCAAGAAGTGGCCTAGTACCATAAAGGAGAAATAAGAACTTAGAGAATTCTCATTGAGTCCATAAAATATCATTCAATTCCCTTTGTTACATATTTAGCGACATCAAAATAGGTCTATGGAAAATTAGTAAAATTATACATTTCTAGTACTACATGTCAAAAAAATATCCTTAAGGAATCAACTATATAAGACAAGCTTCTCAAAAGATGAAGACTTGGCCACACAACTTGTGAAAATATAAAAATTGAAAGACCATCTGCAAGGGCTTGGAGAAGTCATTTTTTATTTATAATTAACTACTTACAAACTCAATGCTCTACCTCTATATTGAAGTAGTTTTGTGACCAACTTCTGTTCAAGAAATGATACCCCAACATTTGATGAATTGTGGGATTTATGTTCGAGAAGAAAAATATTGAAATCCAAAGATGACATCGAGCCCAACAATGAACATTTTAAATATTTTGTTTCTATATAAAAGAAGTTTTGAACGTTTGGAAAATTCAAGTTTTGTCAAAAATAACAAAACAACAACAACAAAAATCAGCCATGTTGGAGATCGAGACATGTCCTAAGTACAATACTATGGTCGCAATGAATATGGCTACTTTAAGAGAGATTGTCCTAAATATCCCAGGAGCGAGAAGAACAAAAAGAGGGAAGAAAGAAGTCGATCTCATATTGCTAAAGAAAAAGAAACTGAGATGAAGCCTAAGAGGGAAGAAAACATAGAACTCTACTAATAATGAAGGTGATAAATACTAGGTTTACAAGTAATTTGTGCTTATTAGAAGACGGAAATAAGAGTTACAGTTACTTTGGAAGGTTGAATTTTTTTCTAGAAATTCGCGAAGGGAGCATACAATTTGAGTCATCAAAATTGTCTACACTACAAGAAATCATCATAAATTTTTAGTTACACTAATAGAATACTCTTGGGATTCTCAAACCATGGTCTCATGGAAAGAATCATATAACATTGGAGGAAATGGATTCAACATAGTTAGCTGCATTAGAAATACTCATCTTACCATCTCACAAACAAGGAGAGAAGAATTTAGGGTCATGAAGCACTCTACTATCACATACTAAGCATGTCGCTCAATAGAAGCAAGGCTATAGTTGAATCAAGGTAATTATGGAACAACATAGAGGTTTAAAAGTTTATCACTTGAATAAAAGAATTAAGAGATTGTAACAGAATTCCATTTTACTAGAAGAATATGTATGTAGTATCAAAGCAGCCTAGAAATATGAAGATATGTATATAGTCTAGTATTCACATGAAAATAAGCACTTCTCATCATAAAGATAGAATATCATCATTTATGGACATTATATTCAATGAATATTAAAGCAACAATTCATTAAAAAGAAGACAAATAAATGGCTACATGAAAGGAAGAAATATGCCTTGAGAGATTGTTGAAGAAAGAGCATGGTGCATATAGCTCAATAATATACTTGGGAGCGTAAGTATGATATGACTTCGTAAATACTCTTCCATGTGGTTGTTTGATATATAACAACATAATATGTACATAGGTAAAATATTAATGTTGATCATCATGGTCTCTTGGAGAATGAAGGAAAGGAAGGAATGTTAACTTCAATGGGAACTAGAACCACAAAGCGACTTTAAGAATCTTACAACTTGAAATTTGAGGTATTGTGACTTATTAATGAGAAATGAGATCATAAATTTTGGGAGATGGCATTAATTCCAAGAATAATATACAACATACATGTGTACTCTATAAAGACATGAAAGATGACAAATTGATACATGATGTCATGAGATAGTTTGTTGATCACTTATTGATATGATGGGTTTGATACCAATCTAGAAGAAGTTTACATTCCTCAAAAGGAAAGAGTGAGCTATAATTAGCTCTACATTGCCTGATATGACAAGTACTATTGTTATCATAGATACTACTACTGATTAATATAATTTCTAGAAAAAGGATAAAGACAAAATATCAGCCATGAAGATACAATGTGTGATCAAAATTTAAATAGTTTGGCTCCATAGTATATTTTACGAAATAGTTAATGATATGATAGAGTTGTTTGAATATTAAGGAAGGTAGAAGCTTGGTATGATGTGAGGTGAGAAAGAAGACCTACAAGCTAGAAGTAAATATCCACTGAAGAACAAGTAGTAGATGAATGAGACAAGTTGAGGCTTGTGGTTTGGTCTCCCTAGTTGAGAGAGAGTAAGGATCCCCTCTTTAGTTGAAAGGGAGTAAGGATCCCCTCTTTAGTTGAGAGGGAATGCTAGTGGACACCTTATTCTCCATGTGTCATGCATTATGCCAAGACTAATAGTCATAAGTCTAGTAACACCATTGGTAGGGGGAATGGATAATTGGATAAGAATTTGGGATTGGTAGTCATTGAGGAATGGTATCTAGGGAAGAAGTAGTTCGGATGACTGATACTCTTTAAGCATAGGGTAGGGCATCCTAGATAAGAGTAGTTTTTAGGAAGATCAATATTATTTAAGGTTTGGGAAAAAAAGATAAGAATAGTTTTGTATAGACATACTTGGTGAAGATTAAGATGCGATATGTTCCTTGAGAGGCAGTGGTGGTATCCAAATATATGCTTCCCAACCTTGTGCTCTAATATAGTGGAGAGTTATTGCTTATCAGTGAATGACTTGCTATTTTGGAATTTGGAATGTTCGTTATAATAATGATGCTTGATGATGATTATCGATCCAAATTCTTCTTATGATAATATTTCAATTTAAGGGTATCCTTGTATCTTGGTGTGTAATTATGAATACCTTCATATTCAAAAGGGAGTGTTCAAAAATGTAACTAGGTTCATTATTCATAATTACCATTGTACTTGTATCAATATGTATTTCTTGTAAAAAGAAGAAAAATAAAATTATTATTATTATTATAGTTCAAGCATGTTCTTCATGCTTCTAGGTTTATTGAGTTAAAAATGTTTTTTTTCATAAGCCAATCTATTGTACTTGAGTCATGCCCCATTTGGAATTTTAGAAGAAAGAAGAAAAATAATTTTATTTCAGTTAAAAGAGTAATTTTTCACCAACAAGACCAAGTCAGCCCTAAAAGGGAGCTATTCAACGTCATGGATGTAAATATATAGAGAGAAGTATGACCTCATTGTGGCACCAATTCATCACATCAAAATTCGTGCCAAGAAAGAAAAGAAAACCAACAAAAGTCCAAGGGAGAGAAGAATTAGAACGAGAGAGAGAGCAAAGGTCAAAGGAGAGAAAAACATGTGATTTATGCCCTAGAATCTGCCATGTGTGTGAAATGTTAGACTATTGCATAGGCCAAAAATTTCATATCTACTGCAAGGACTGAAAAACCAGAGTTTGGACAAAATTTTGAAGGCATTGACTAGCATTGACTTTGCTGGATAAGACTTGGTTGAAGAAGGATTGCAAGAGGGTTGACTTGGGTCTTGCATGATGTCTTGATCTTATTTTCTTGGTGTTGGATTTTTCACTTTGATTTGACTATATAAGAAGAGCAGTTGGTTGGGTTTTCCCACTTATGTGGTTTTACCATGGCTTGGGGCCTACATCTTTGTGTGCATTGTCTTTTGTGATATTCATGGTTTATGTTTTCGTAATTATTTGATAAAAAGAACATAATAAAAAGTTAAGAAGCCAACATATATTCAATAGAAATTTTCATGTAAGAGAAATCAACCCTAATTTGCTAGCCTATTTTTTTCTCAACATGCAAGACATTTTCTAGCATTCCATGTTCTATTTGATAAACTTTACTTGTTTTGTTTTCCAAACATACATCCTTCACATACTTGATCATCCAAATTAATATAAGAAAGAACATTCACCTTGTTATGCTTTCTCAATAGCACCAAACTCAAAAAATTTAGATGTCCCGTCCTTATATGCCAAAGCTTACTATTTATTCTTTTGTTTCTTTCAAACTCTGTGAATTTTACTTGATTCAAAAGAGATCTTAAAATATTTGTGTTCATTAATTTCACCTTTTGTAGTAACTACATTTTTATTCAACCTGTCCATCATTAAGCACTCTTTATTATTAGAAGCTAGCTTGTAGTTTTTCTCCATCATATGTCCTACAGAAAGCAAGTTTTCTTTCAATGTTGGTTTCAACAATGTATCCTAAATTAAATTGTTCTTTCTATGCAATGATGGTATTGAAACTATTCCTTTCCGTTTAACTTTAGAGACACTATCATCATAAAATATGAATTTACCAAAATAGTTTTCATTAATTTGATAAAAAACCTGTCTTGAGATGCCATATGAGTTGAACATCCTAAATCAATATACTATGCTTCACTTTCTTCATTATGTGCCACGAAACTTGACATGAATAATTTCTCATTCCTAATTTCTTCAACTATTGTATTTTCACCCATATGCTCCATATATTACATTTTTGCATAAAATATCTTTCAAGATGTCCAATTTTTCAGCAATGATAACAATATGGCCATCCACCTCTTCCTCCATTTCACCTCCCTCTTTTCCTTGTCCTCTTTTGCGACATCCATTTGTCCCTATTCCCCTGAACTGATTAGGACTCCTTCCTCTACCTCTCAAAGGAGATTCATTCCTTGTAAAATATGTTGATTTATATTTGATAGTGATCATTGTACTAACCCCTGCTTCTTCCTCTTCCTCAATTATTTGCAGAAAAGGCATGTTCCACTTTCTCAGATGGGTGATTTTCTTCAAAAGTTAACAAGAATCCACTTAATTGGCACTCAACCACCACCAAAAGTATCCATTCTATTAAAATTTTCATATAGTGAAGAGCTAAGAAGCTCAATTCTACAAAATATTGAAAAATACTCCTCCAAGACTTCCTTTCTTAATACATTTTCTCAATGAGTACACTATCTAATAATGAGAGAGAAAATGTAATATAACCTAGTTTTACTACAAGTGAGAAAATATATAAAATATCTTTGCAAATAAAAATATTTTCTGAGATTTAAAATTTAGTTGCATAAAATAAAATTCAATGAAAGGATTCATGCCATACAAAATAATTTGCTTTTAAAATACTCCACTAATTCTCTCTCCTCCTTAAATTTGACAAACAAAGAAAATATATTAAGGAACAAAAAAGGGATAATTCTTAGTCCACTTTTTCTCCTTTGGTACACTCATGATGTTCAACATAAGAAATAAACTTTTCATATTTTTTAAACTTAAAACTTCAAGCCATTTAATATTTTAAATTTCATGCCCAATGTGAAAATGGTACAAAGTCATTGACATAGCTCTTAATATTTTAAAAATTTCATGCTTTGATTTTTTCATTGCAGGTATATCTAATATAGGTGACATCAATAGTCTTTAGCAACTCAAATATAATTTTTTTATCAAATTTTCACACACTCCATGAAGGGTCACTACATACTTTTTCATTTGGAATACCAGCCTCCACACTCAGGTCTCCATGGTCCACATACATGTTATACTTTCTTGATTGAAAAAAATAAATAGAGAATAGATGCATAGATTTTCCAAATAGAGGTATGAAAGTTGTTCCACACAACCCAAAAGTCACCACAACCTCTGCAAAATGGATGGCATTGACTTGCGTTAAATACTTTTGATTTTTCTTTGAAATTGTGACTTTGAAATTGCACATAAATAAATAAATTATAGATCAACAATTAAGCTTTTGTAGAAATAATTTATGGCTCTATAGTTGGCTCGACGTAGATATGTTCTTCATGCACATCAATTCTATAATGAAAGAACATGTACCACACTGCAATAGCATGCTACTCACATGCTCTAACTTCTACACACACTACTTACACAAATTAAAACATTTATCCAACTTTCAAATTCACAACTTTCTCAACTCTTTGGCAATACCTTTGATACCAAATAGAGAATCATATAACATACCTAATTTCATACCAATTTTTTTCCATACTATATTTGGTTAACTAACAACATCATTCATTTGTATTGTTTTATCCTAAGCCTACATGTATTGTCAATAGTGATATATAGAGGTTTTCCACTTTGTCTTGCACAAACATTTCTTTGGTGTAAATTTGTTTTTCCCTTTGTAATAATACTTTCTCCTTATTTAATGTCTTCTTATTATATATATATATAATAATATATATATATATATATATATATATATATATATATATATATATATATATTTATTTTATTTATTTATTTATTCATATTGTTACAAAAATGTCCCTGATGGGATTTATGACACATATTGTTCTAGGTTGATCTTCAAAATGTACCAGTGGCATGGTAAAAGGCTCAAAAATTAGATTGGTAGAATCTGGATAAAATTATCATCGGGTTGAAGTGTTCATCATCCTAATTCCAAAGGTGTGAATGACACTCAAATCCGAGTTCATATGAATAAGATATAAAAAGTCAAAGTTTATGTTTCACTTGTCCAGGTGGCAGGAGGAGATGACATTGCAGACACTTTCAGCGAATGGTGAAGCACCAAGTGGCAGGGTGCCATTAGTCCCACATATTGTAGATCGCAGAAGAAAGAGGTCACGGCTTAAGTAAAATAGACCATTGTTGTGATGTGATCAAATCGCAATTGCATTTCGCAAGGGTTAAAGAATATGTCCTAGAGCAAGCAAATTCGTGATGCGATTGCAATTGCAAAATCATGTTGCAATTTATGATATCACAACCACATTTCATAAGGGGAAGCACTTCAATGTTGTATCAAACTTGGGTTTTAGATGATTGGGATTTGCGACATGGAATCTCAGACCCGATGTATTTATATTGCGGCTAATATCTTTGTTGGCTCTGCGGTTATCGCAGGGCGATTGTTTTATGGGATTTGGGTCTACTCGCTAATTAGAAATGTCGATAGGGGGAATGCCGATAGTAAAGGGCCACAGGGTTAAACGCGTAGTTAAATAATTTTTCCATATTTGAAAGAGTTGTTGCATTGTATTATGCAAGTTCGAGATTCTCTGTATTATTAAATCAAACCCGCCAGCTAACTTTGTCATTCATTTGGAACATCTATTAGGGTCTAGGTATGAACAATTTATTCACCCTTTTCCTACATTAATTTATTAATCCAGGTGCGTATCCTTTCAAGGCAATGTGCAAGGTATATGCAGGGGAAAGAGCACAATCCGTTCTGACCAAGCGTACGTGATTATGATTCAAAACAATGGTGTAAAACTACACTAACTAGAGAACTCTAGAGAAGTAATTACAAGAATTAAAGAGCTATAACAGCAAGCATAAACTAACAAATAACACACAGAAAGACACAACACTTGATCAGAAGAGCAGCCTAGATTTTTGATCAGGTCTGTGTTAGTCACAATGAAGATTGGAACAACAAAGAGATGATACTTTATTAATTTGAAAAGGGTTATTACAATATCGACGGGGCATCCCCAAATTAGAGGAATAATCTGTCTTTTATACATAGCGAGGGAGAATGACATCATTCCCCAAAACTTGGTAGCTGTATACCTAGAAATTTACATTAGTTGGAACGACACCAACACCAGATAGACAAGATCAGTAATATGTCCAAGAATGGTTCAGGGATCTGCGAGTTCCAGCTACGCGGCCTCCTTATGACTAGTCATTCTTGTGAATTGTTAACCTACTGCGGGATGTTGAAGCATTGGTTCATGTTCTCTAGAAGCCGCAGCCAAACATACATTTTAGTGTTGTTAATAGGCAAAACCCCGCGATGTTACTTCATTAATAAAATATTCCAATAGACAAGATAGGGGTATTTACCTTACATATTTAGCATAGTAATCATTGGTAAATAAGTGCAAAAAGGTCAAAAAGGGTGATGGAAATGCAACAGAAAGATAGCCCGATTTATTGCCCAACAATTCCCCCCAACTAGCCTTCTGCATGCCCTCATGCAGTTTTCTGCCTCCTCGGGTCTAGATTTTGTAGACTATAGGCTTCCTGAAGCTGAGTGAGATCATATTCTACGACCATCTCTATCCCTGGAAGTTTAAAACCATCTGAAAGGAGGACTTCCTTCCACCAGTCTCCTGGAACATTATACACTAGGATATAATTTTCTATTGGCAACTAGATAGTGGGAAACTAAAACTGAATTCCCATCCACTGTACCCCACATGTTTAGACACATGCCACATACCTGGGCACTCTAGGGAGCACTGGTGGAAAATTTGGTGCCCCAAAAGGTTCCATGTTCTGGACAGCTGTAGGTGACATCATCCACCTTTTCTGATAGCAATCAAGGACCTCATCTTGAAATGTGACTAATTTCCTGACACAAAGATTAAGGCACCAGTTTTGTGTCCTCAACATTCTGTCTCTGTTCCCCTCAATTCCCAAAAAGGTGTTGTGTTTAGTGGACATGGTCATTGACCTCTCATGTTCTCCTCTTACTATAAATGTCTTTGTAACCTGATTGGATTCAAATGTGTTAAAATCCTTCTGCCAACTGACCTGATTGAAAGCTTTAGAGGTGAGGACCCTTAAATGAATGATAACCGTATAGGTAAAACTCACACATCAAATGCTGAGTAGGCCCATCATGGCTCCTCATTATTTGGAGGAATTGTAAACCATCCTCTATTTCATAACTAATCTCGTTTTTAATGCTCTCCTTGTAGAATAAAAGATAACATTCATGCAAGAATAAAGAATAACAAGAAGTAAGGGGGCAACATGCCATCACCTCTTGCACCAAATTAAACATTTGCTCCTTATCAGTTTTTAGCTTTGCCACTTGCTTTTCTAGCTGCTCCATCTTGAGCTGCTACTTTGCATGCCTTAATCTCATGATATCTATGTGCTCCACATATTCAAAAATGGTTATGGAGGCTCGTTCCTAAGTTCTTTTGACTTCATTTTGATATCGAGTCGTAGTAGATTTCCATGTCTGCACTTCATCTGTTAAGGCATACTCACGATCTTCAAACAATCACTTGATCGAGTCTATTTGAGTAGCAACAGAGGTTGTGGTTATTTGGTCCACCTGAGTCTCTGCTTCTACTCCCATGGCCTTGGACTTTTTAGCTTGCCACTTGTATTTCTTCATCTGCTTCTACATTTTGTGTACCTATTTCCTTAGTTTCCTAACGTCCATATTAAGCCACATTGTCTCTTTAAAGTGTAGCTAGTATTTTTGCTTGATAGGGAATCTTCATTGTTCGCACAGCTCTACCCATTCCTGCTTAACCAAAACTTCCTCAGTTTTAATAGCTGGAGGTGAATCCCCTGGGACAGATTCTACCATCCCGACCGTTAGTTTCTCCTCTGTTACCTGTTCTTCATTGATTATTTCTTGCTTCACGACCTTCTTGCCTAGATTTTTCACTGACTCATTGATCGGGGCCACTTCGCTTGGTCCCTCCTCTTCGCCAACGGTTACTTTCCTTTGTTGCGCTCTCACCACGACCGGTGGTACCCTTGCGAGATGCTCTCCTGCTAATGTGTCTGCTGGAATCCTTCACAGTTCGCTAGCCTAAGGGGCCTCTGTCTTTTTTCTCCTCTCAGGCTCTGGAGTGCTTGTTGCCTGAGTAGCATCCATTCCAATCAGTTGTGGCCTTTGTGATAAGTTCAAAGCTAGAGGAATGGCGAGATATTCATTTATGTGTCGAGGGGAATGAGTTACCCTTTCTCCTCTTGGGATAGAGGAGAAAATGGAGAACTGGCAGGGATCTTTAGTGTTCGGTCCCGAGGTCAACACTAATTCTTGTGGGTCAATGCCAACCTCATGCCCTAATTCCCCTAGAGCTTCCTCCATGTGTTCCATGGCTTCCCTAGCTTCGATCCCTTCTTGTCCTTGTTCCTCCTCTTCCATTGGTTCTATGGTCAAGGTGGTCACAACCTCTTCTTCATTTGGTTGATCCTTCTCCATCAGCTCCATGGTGGCAGGAGGTCCTTGTAGGGTACCCTCGGTCACAGTATCAACCAATTCTCCGGCTCTTTCTTGTTGTCGTACTACCTTTGTAGTTGTCATGCTATCAATTTGCTTAGCTAGTTCCACAGTCAAGGCTGGTTCTTTTGGAACAGCCTTGACAGTGGTACTAGTGGGCCTCTCTGCATCAACTCTCACATCTTCCATTGGTTCCATGGTTTCGGCTTGCTCTTGGGGAGAAACCTCTTCTTAAAAATTCTGCAACTTCCATATTCATCTCTTGTGGTTTCTCTTGGTCAACATAATAATCTTCTCCTACAATTTCTTCCACCATGGCTTCTGGTTCATGTTCCCTGGTAGCCACAACAGTTGCTACCTCTTCTTGTGTGGAATCCCGAAATAGTTCCCATGGGATTGGGATTCATCTAATGCCATTCATCACTAACAGCTGAACCGGTCTGTGGTGGGTGATGACCGCCAATACCTGTCGCGAACCTTGAGTCGAATATGCCATTAGGTGAAGGCTTCTTAGTAAGAAATAATGCATATTCAGTGAAAAAGCCTTTGCTTAGGGAAATCACAGGTGAGCTAGTATTCAGAGATGGTATTTGAATATAGTGGAGTATCTCCCTTTGCAAGTCATATATTTTATGACGAACTCTGCTACTCCTCCCCATGGATGCGATAGCGAGTTTCGGTCGTATCCCCGACCATTCTACATGATGCTTTCTCTTGCATGCAAAAAGGCTTTGAGAAACTCTAGAAGGGCAGTCCTTCTTGGAAACCATTGTTGTCCATTTTGAGGGAGCCCGCTGACTTCTGCAATGGCTTCCTTCATCACAGGGATTTCAATTCCACAGACCCAAGAGCATTCTTCTCCCAAATTGAGTGCAAATTTTGCCACAATTTCTTCATTTGACCCTCTCAACCTGTCAAAGTAAGCATTCCATCATGTGTTCTCAAAGACCTGCCATACCTCCTGATTGTTTTGAACTCTCATTGTATCTTTTGGCTCATGCTGCACAGATAATCCACCCATCACTGTAGAGACGAGATCAGCATGATGAATGCAGTTAGCTGGTAGGCGAGAATGACAGGAATCCAAACAGTTGGCAACTGTAATAATGTCATGGTCACTTTGGGGACAATCGATGAAAATGTACTTGTACGTTTGAAAATGATGACGGGATGTGGCGGTACTGGTACTGTTAGATATTTCAGTGATTTAATGGAGCGTGTTGGGGAGGTGACTGGTTGTGACTCTGCGCGTACGAATACACATTCCAACACATCAAAGTTATGATTACGAAGTACCGAAATCATTAAATTTTGTTTGGTGAGGATCATGTGACATGAATGCTTTTTCGTGGTACGCCATCGTTTATTATGATGGTTCGCCCCCAACTTAATTAAGACCATCCATGGCATGTTTTAATTTCTTTTTGGAATATTTTAATTAAATTCGTAAAAGTCGGTGGAGATGTACCAGGGGACCTACCTTGTGGTGGAGTAACAACAAAATGTCTGACAGAATAATAGCAACAAGGAGTAACATCAGCAGTGACTAACAACATCGGGGAGTAAAATCAACGACAGAGTAATGAAAATGGTGGAGTAATGAGAGTTACAGAGTAATAGCACCAGCGGAGTAACAATAGTTGCAAAGTAATGGCACCTACAGAGTAACGACAGCTGCAGAGTAGCAACGTAAGAAAAGTAACGACAGTTGTGGAGTAACAACACCAACAGAGTAATGGCAGTTGCGAAGTAACAGCACCAACGGAGTAACAGCAGTTGCAGAGCAACAACATCAATGGAGGAATGACATTTGTGGCATAAGCACTAGTGGAGTAATGGCAGTTGCGGAGTAATAGCAGTGGCGGAGTAACAGTAGTTGCGGAGTAACAACATTGGCAGAGTAACAACAGTTGTGGAGTAACAACAATTACGAAGTAACAACAATTATAGAGTAACAGCACTTAGTGGAGTAACAACACTAGTGGAGTAAGAACACTAGTGGAGTAACAACACTTAGTGGAGTAACAGCACACACTAGTGGAGTAACAACAACATCTTAATAGCAGCATCGGTGGAGTAACAATGCGAAGTGTTACATTTCTCCTGGCCATATTCCTTTCTTATTCCTACAAAATACAAACAAGTAAGTAATAATAGCATATTATTATTATTATTATTATATTATTTATTATTATTATTATTATTATTTTAGAGTAGAGTGAGAGTGTGCTTTATTCCAACAACTGTTAAATCAGATAAATCAAAAAGGTGTTGGACAAAGGCATCTCTAGAGGCTGGACGATGGTATAGTTTTAGATGGTGTGCATTTACTAAGAACGAGGTATGATTCTCATCTATTGTAATTAATCTATCCATTCCATTATCGAACACTGCATCCACTTGAGATGGTCCCATCCAGCGAGTGCGAAGCTTACCTTTCAAATCCTTAAATCGGAAGTCATCAAGTAATGCCCATTCCCCCACATGAAACACCTTACTTTTGATAAATTTATCATGCAATTTCATTCTTTGCTGTTGAACAGTAGTGGTCTTCTAGATAGCTACTGATCGAATCTCATCCAACTCATTCAACTATTCCAGTCAGTGTTTCCATGCTTCTCATAGGTCTAGGCCTAGTTTTAGAGCTGTTTTGAGTGTACTGATCTCAAATTCTACCGGAAACAAGGGGGATTTCCCATAGACTAATTCAAATTGAAAAAAACAGTCATGTTCTGCCATGTTGTTATTTATGCCCATAAATCTTCTGGAAGTTTTTGTGCCTAGTCCCGGCGATGACTTGCTACTGTTTTTGTCAAGATATTTTCCAATATCTTGTTTGTGCTTTCTACTTGTCCATTTTCCTGGGGGTGATAGGGGGTTTTCACTCTATGTTTGACCCCATATTTCTGCATCAGCTTCCCTATCATGTGAGATGTGAATTGTGATCTGGCATTCGACACAATTTTCCTTGGAGTACCATATTGGGCAAAGATTTCTTCAAAAAGAAAGTCTGCCACCACTTGCTCTATTTCTTTCGTGACCGCTCTAGCTTGCACCCATTTAATCACATAATTGGTGTAGATCAGGATGTAAGCTTTCCGATAAGAAGATTGGTTAAAGGATCCAACAAAATCAATAGCCCATTTCTTGAATGGTTCAGGGATTATTTGGGGCTATAGAGGCATTTCATTTTCTTTCCCAGGTTGTCCCATCCATTGGCAACTATCACACCTTTGGACATAATCCCGAGCATCACGAAAGATGAAGGGCCAACAATATCCCATTTGCAGCACTTTGTGACCTGTTCTTTTATCTGCAAAATGTCCTCCACAGGGTCCATCATGTGCAACCTTTAATATCTCATAGATATCATCTTTTGCAACATAGCGCCAAATCTGTTGGTCAACCCTTGTATGAAAGAGATATCATGCCATCCATGAATATCAGGTACTCTGATGAATAATCTTCCTTTGCTCCTTATATGAAAGATGACGAGGAACCTTCCCTGTAGTAAGATAATTAGCAATATCTGCATACCACGGAGTGTTAGCAGAAATGGCAAAAAGATGTTTATCTGGAAAATTATCTTCAATTGGTGTATTCTTACCATCATGTTCTGTCCTAGACAAGAAATCTGCAACCACATTGTCGTTCCCTAGTTTATCTACTATAGCAATATAAAATTCCTATAGTAGCAAAAGCCATCATGTAATTCGACCAGGGGTAATAGGTTTATTCTTTAAATACCTGATAGTTGCATGATCAATATGTACAACGGTAGGATACCCGGTAATGTAGTGCCGGAATTTGTTAATGGCATAGATGATATCAAGGAACTCTTTTTCAGTTACTGTGTAGTTTAATTCAGCAGGAGCGAAATTCTTACTAACATAGTAAACTACGTATGGTACTCTGTCCTCTTGTTGTCCTAATACTGTACTAATTGTTGTTTGGGAAGCATCTGTGTGAATATGGAAAGGTAATGCCCAACCTAGCCCTCTGAGGATTAGAGTGTTACATACCAATTCCATAATTTTCGTAAAGGCTACATCATAGTCACCTATCCCACACAAAATCTGAGTCTTTTGTTAGCAATTGAAAAAGTGGATGTGCTACTTTCACAAAATTTTCTATAAAACGCCTGTAATAACCAGCACAACCAATAAAGCTGCGTACCTGCATGGCATTTTCGGTGTCGGGAAGTGCATAATTACCTTTATTTTCACTCGGTCCATCCAGATTTCTTCAACTGAGACCAAATGTCCTAGAACAATTCCCTCCTCCATCATCATATGGCATTTTAGTGTAATTAGAGAGACACACACCTATATACACCTTTCGAGAACTTTCTCTAAATTTTGCAGCCCTTCTACAAATGAATCTCCATATGGAGTAAAGTCATCCATGTAAATTTCAACATTGTCATCTACCAAATCAGACAAGATCCCCAAAATTGCCCTCTGGAATGTTGCAGGAGCATTACACAGGCCAAAAGGAAGGACCTGGTATGTGAATGTTCCCCTGGGGCATGTGAAAGTGGTTTTGTCCTGATCTTCAGGAGCTATCTGGATCTAGTTATACCCACGAAATCCATCTAGGAAGGAGAAAAAGTTTTTGCCAGCCAATGTGTCCACAACCTGGTCAATAAATGGTAAAGGAAAATGATCTTTCTGTGTTGCCTTATTTAGTTCTCAATAATCCATGCATATCCGCCACTTACCATTTTTCTTGGGGACCATTAGTAATGGGGAAACCCATTGGCTATCTGAGATGGGGTAAATAAAACCTACGCCTATTAATTTCTGAATTTCTTCTTTCACAACATTTTTCAATGTAGGGTTCATCATTCTCAGAGGTTGTATCACAAGACGACAATCCTCCTTAATGTATATATATGATGGTTACATAAATTTGTAGGAATCCCCTTCATATCTCAGTAATCCTAGGCGAAGGCTTCTTTATGTTTCCGAAGGACATCTACAAGTTGCTTCTTCCAGGATTCTGACAGGCTTGGATTAATATTTAGGGTTTTTCCTGGTTCTAACTCCACCGGGATACTTTCATGGGGTGCATCAATAGGTAGCTCCTCTGATCCTTCTGCTATTTCAATAGTTTCCCGAGTCTCACAGTTTAGGATAGATTCTAGGATTTGTTGATTTGGCTCTGAAATGGAGCAAGGATCATACATAAAGGAGGTGATTACATCATCTTCTGATTCCATTTTCAACCGAAGGGCCTGTCCAATAGTGAGGAATGGTCTCAATTCCTCATTTTCCGTTTCAGGATCTTTCATAGATAAAATTTTCTTGCCACTTGCTAATTTTATGGATGGGTTTGGTTCTGTAGGTGGGTATGACACTAGGTTATTAGTGTTGTGCCCATTTGAAATAACCATGTGCCTTGAATGACACCCAATGTAAGCATCCTTAGTAGCCAACCATGGTCTACCCAAGATCAAAGGATGGCCGCCCACAGAAGATTGCGTATGTAAAACCACGAAATCTATGGGATAGTGCTATGAATCCACTGAAATTGTTACATCTTCCAACTTCCCTACAGGTTTGACTGTAGATCGGTCTGCCAGTTCCAATACTGTAGGTGTATGTTTCAAGTTACGAAGACCTAATGCATGCATAGTTTCATTGGTGATAACATTGATGCAACACCCAGGTCTACTAGCACATTTGGAATCTCTACCCCATTAAT
This sequence comes from Pinus taeda, assembly GCA_000404065.3. Classification (NCBI taxonomy): domain Eukaryota; kingdom Viridiplantae; phylum Streptophyta; class Pinopsida; order Pinales; family Pinaceae; genus Pinus; species Pinus taeda. The sequence continues at coordinate 52,410 of APFE030151852.1, forward strand.
TTGTATTGTCAGAATTGGTTTCCTTGGATCTCCATACTTTACAGGCATTTACTTTCCCATCATGAAATCAGATCATTTTCCCATAACATCAATAGTGAGGGGGTCTTTGGATTTCTTTTCAGGTTTCTTTGAACAATATTCCCTAAGAGTCTTTGCATATATCAGCACATCCTTCATAGATTGTAACAAGGGAATTTTGATGAATAATTTCTGCAATTCTCCTAATAAATCAAATTTAGCTTAAGGGCTTGATTTATTCAAAGATAGTATCTCCAGGTAAGGTGGTTCAGATTGATGTTGTTTTGTAGGAGGTACCTGGTTTCTATCAGTTTGTTTTGGCTCTTTATTAATTAAGTCTGATTCCTTACCTTCACTATAAGGTTGTTCAATGATAAACTGGAGGAGGTTGAACATTGACTATCGACCCTGATCGCAGATTCATTTCATACAACTCCGTAGTAGAGATGCTATACGAAGGTAGGTTAAGAATGTTAGCTTGATGAGCTCCCTTATTATTAGGATTCAGGTTAGGTTGTATTGGAAGCTGAGGATGGGCATGTTGATTACCACAAGGCACATTAGAGGGCAGTTGGAGTTGCTGCTATGGAATTAAATGAGGAAACTTGCCAGGAGAGGATCCTCACCAAGTTGGAGCCCATGGGGAGCTCGAACTAGCTTGAGGGTTCCACTACTGCCAAGGTGGAAACCGGCATTGCAACCACATGGCAGGATAGTGCATGGACTAAGGATTCATACTGAAATTATTTAAATATTGAGATGGATTTGAGTACATAATTGGATTTCCCATTGGTGGTCGAGGCTTCCATGGCTTTCTAGACCCCATGAGGTAAAATTGCTCCATGTCTTCCCCTATCCTTTGAAATACTGCTTTTAGGCCTGGCAAGGAGGGGCATGAGCTTGTTGCATGATTTAGCTCACAAATTACACATTCCCCTAATGGACATTCCCTCTTTGGATTCTTCTTTCTACACTTTGGGCAGAATATCGCCTTGGTCCTGTCCAATTCCAGCTGCTTTTGTTTTAATTGTAACGTATCCATCTGTGCCAAGAGAGTACTGGGGATATTCGTTCACAAGTTGTCTAGCACGTTCCTAATTTCTACCTTCATAACACCCTTGCCAGACCCTTTTGCTGAGTGAACCCCTTGTCTATTTCTTGCAAGCCCCCTTGAGCAGTGAATGCATAGTTTATAGATAAGGTCGAAGATTTCCTTAGAGATGTCTCCCTTTCCCACAATGTTCAATAGTTCCATTGAGTCCTCATGAAAATATTAAAGGAGGATAATTTTTAAAATTTCCTTATCCAGGTCGGAGTGACCTGGCCTCTGTAAGGTGTACTTGAATCATTCCACACAATATTCCAAGCTCTCATCTTCTTTTTGTGTGAACTTAAAAATTTCCTCCTTGATGTTCCAAGATTTGCTGTAATCGTGGTATTTTTCCAAAAACATTGTCTGCATGTCATGCCATGTGGAAATTGAGCTTCCTCCAAGGCCCTTGAACTATCGCAGAGCTATCCCTTTTAATGTAGCAGGGAAAATCTTCAACTTCTTGGCATCCATCATGTAGTCATACCCCCGCCATACTATGTCAAATTCAAATAAAAATGTGTCACGGTCTTCTAAAACAAGCTCATGAAAGCTTGGTAATGTTGCTAATGGAATAGGCTTTGTGGGTGCACAAGCTCCCATATCCCTGATCAGAAACTCGATGGTGGAAGTTATGGGAGACATAAATATCTTCCAATAACTGCTGGGAATTTCGACAGGCTCTGTGGAAGATGGTTGAGGATTCCTTACCACTTGGATTCGAGTTGCTTTAGCAACACTTCCCCTTTGTTTCCTTATCCTGCGTCCTGATGACTTGATCCCTTCGCTGCAACTTCCTTTCCCTTGCTAGAATGTCTGAATCTGTTGATGTTTTGCTTACGACCTCTTCCCCTTCTATTCCAAGCTTAAGGTTTCCTGGTTAGGTATACTGTTGGATTCTTCTTCAACTGCTCGAGGGACCTGCGGTGTCGAATCACCAAAGAATGTTGTAGACATCACTAGTTGATCTACTGATTGTCCCTCAAACTTCACTCTCCATGCCCCTGGTCTCACCATTGTACAAGAGGATGCTTGTGATTCAGCCTTTGTTATAATTTACTAGATATAGGTCTTTCCTCCCAAGTCCAGTCCTCCCCTCTTTGGGGCTCTCCCTCTGCCCCTCTTATTTGGTTCTTTTTTCATACAAATGTTGGTATGATGGAAGGTCTTGGTATCAACCTACAATGTTTAGTCTTGAAGTAAGGTGTCAAATGACCATTCCTTCCTCAAGATGAAAGAAGTTAAAAAAAGAGAGACAACTAAAAAACAAGGATCTAAGGTTCAAGGTCTAGAGTAGGGTGTCAAATGACTCCTCCCTCCCAAGGACAAGAACTAGGAACAAACACACACCTCCGAGAAGACCTAATACTTCTAGATCTAAAGTAGGGTGTCAAAAGACTCCTCCCTCCCCAGGGTAAAAGCTAGGGTTTCCCGAAATTAAAACACATAAAGGTTTAAAAGAAATAAATCTAACTTAGGGCCTAGAGCAGGGCGTCAAAAGACTCCTCCCTTCCCAGGACAAGAGAGTGGCCTGATTAAAATAGGAAACCAAATAAAAGAACAAGCAGAAAGAACACCTACGCTGAGGACCTAGAGCAGAGTGAGAGAACTCGTTCTCTCCCCAGGATGAGAGATTGACCCTATGGTTGGTCCAGATCATGTTCGCACCTTATTAGCCTCCCCGAAAACAGCACCAAAATGTTGGGGTCCAGGTATGAATGATTTATTCACCATTTTCCTACATTAACTTATCAATCCAGGTGCGTATCCTTTTAAGGCAACGCGCAAGGTATATGCAGGGGCAAAAGTGCAATCCATTCTAACCAAGGGCTCGTGATTAAGATTAAAAAAATTGTTGTAAAACTACACTAATTACAGAACTCCAGAGAAGCAATTACAAGAATTAAAGTGCTATAATAGAAAGAATAAACTCGCAAATAGCACACATAGAAAGACGTGACACCTGATCAGAAGAGTGGGCCTAGTTCTCTGATAAGGGTTGCGTTAGTCAGAGTGAAGATTGGAACAACAAAGATATGATACTTTATTAATCTGAAAAGCGTTATTATAATATCAATCTGGCATCCCCAAATTACAGGAGTAATCTATCTTTTATACACAACGAGGGAGAATGACATCTTTCCCCAAAACCTGGTAACCGTATACCCAAAAATGTACATTAGTTGGAACGACAACAACACCAGATAGACAAGATCAGCAAGAGGTCCAAGAATGGTTCAGGGATATGTGACTTCTAGCTGCACGGCCTCCTTATGGCTAGTCATTGATGCTAAAGCATTGGTTCCTGTTCTCTAGAAGCTGTGGTCAAACATACATTTTAGTGCTGTGAATAGGCAAAATCTCGCAACTTTACTTCATTAATAAAATATTCCAATAGAAAAGACAGGGTTATTTACCTTACAAATTTAGCATAATAATCATGGGTAAATAAGTACAAAAAGGTCAAAAAGGGTGATGGAAATGCAATATAAAGATAGCCCGATTTGGTGCCAACAAATGCCCGGTATTGAGGGATTTTACTGCCAACATTGTCTATGTCAGAGAAAGGTAGAAAGGATTGGAATATTAGTTCAAAATCTATTGAGCACAAAAGACCGTGACCTAGTAGCAAGTTGGGACCTTAGCTTGAGCAATAGGAAGGTTCCGAGAAGGTTCGGAAAGTGAGATTATCCAAATTGGGTGTTCAGATAGGCGTTTTTGCATGATTTTTAGCCAAGATTTCGGTGGTACTATATGTTTATGAAGTTGGATCTTCATTCTTCGTCCATATTCTAGATTGGGGGTATAAGGAATGTAAATGAATGTGGCTTGTACTTTTATCTCTTTTTATGCCACTTAATGAAAGAAAGCCTCACCACTATTGAGCACGGTGAAAAGACGTAGTCCAAATTGGACGAACTTTGTAATCAAATCTTTGTGTCATGTTTTCTTTCTTATCATGTTATTTCCACATTATTTTATGTGCCTTTAAGGTCGATGGTTTATAAGTTGTATTTCATCTAATTCACATGCATCTATAAGTTAAAGATCTTGGATCATGTTTGGTATCAGAGCAAGTCTTTTTCGATGTGAATTGCATGAGTATATGCTAACCTGGAACAAGCTGCAAAAGGATGAAGGAAAGCTTAAGTCCTTTGATCCCGAAGCAGGGCGTGCACAATGAAGAAGAAACATGGAAAATGAAGAAGCTCATTGGGAAGAGGAACATAATTTCCCTAAGGTATTCTACAATATGGTATAAAAAGTGGACAAGTTGTTTTCAGAGTATGAGAAGGAAATTGGGCACGAGAAGAAATATGTCAATGAAAATAGATCAATACAGCATGGATATGGTGGAGAAGACCCCCTTCCTTCTCCATATTCCAGTGATGGTTTCGCTTCTTCTTCTCATCATTCTCATAGACATCATAAACATACATGTAAGAAACCTTTCCTTAAACTAGATGTCAAATTTGACTTGCCTATGTATGGTGGAGAATGTAATGCAAAAAAGATGAAAAATTGGATTAGGCAGATTGAGCTCTACTGCCAAATTCAATAGATCAAAGAAAACGGGGCAAAGATCTAGTTGGCATCCCTTCAACTGAGTGGCACCACTCTTGTTTGGTAGAAGAGAAAATTGCAAGACAGAAAAAATGTGGGTAACATTCTCTCCTCATGATCAAATTTTGTTTCTGCATTGAAGAATTAGTTTTACATTCTTGGATATAAAGAAAAAAATTAATGCAATGGCAATACATAAGGAAAAGAAAGGGTCAAAATTTGTAAACATTTATTGCAGAGTTTAGGAAATAAGCATTGAATTTGAGCATTCCATTAGATTCACCAGAGATTGTGACTAAATGTTTTGGTTCCTTACATAGTTATGTACGGAATTCATTACTATTGTTCGAGCCTCCTACTATCGATGAGACCAGTGTGAAGGCCATGCATATTGAGATCAGGGGGACACATGAACAAAATGACCACCCAAAAGGAGCCACAAATGCCAAGAGAAGAGAGGATAAGCCCTCTTGTACACACTGTGAGATAGAAGGACACGACGAAGAGAATTTATGGAAACTGCACCGTGAGCTGAGGCCTAAGAAGAATGAGAAAAAGGAGAGGCAGAATACAACTACCACCATGTGACAAGATCATGATTCTAAATCATAGGAAGATGAGAAGGTCATAGTTGTGGTATTTTCATGAGGTAGACCAATTATATTGGGATGAGATTGCGGTGACGAAAGTAAGATCACAACTCTTGGGATCGTATTAGATGGACTCGTTGATTTGGGTTTTGATTTAGCTGATGAAACAAAAGTCTTAATAGATCTTGTATCAAAGATGAAAAGGACACCCAATGCAGTGTGGCTCTAGGAACTTGAGGAGATCAACCAAAGCATTCAAGTAGAGAATATTGAGGTAAGGAGACTCCTACAGTAAGTAGAAAATGAGAAACAAAGGTTGCTATGCCAGTTACAAGCCAAGGATGAAGCCTTGGAAAAATTACAACATAACCACCTTGAGGTAAAAAGTGATTCTTTGATTTCATGTACCTTTCCTGATGATGATTTTGCTATTTTTTAAAAAAATACTACAGGTATTGGATACAAACTGTTGAAGAAAATGGGGTATTAGGAGAAGGGTCTTGACATTAATAGCGAGGGAATCATAAACCCCATCAAAGTGGAGGAATTGCCTCATCATGTAAGACTCGGGTAGGTTAGGAAGGAAGTTGGGGAATGCTCCAAAATAGACAACGACCCACCAATGATAGATGATGAGGGAACCTCATCACATTCTAGTGATAGTGAGGGATCCATGGACATTTATCAGAGGCACATCAGACAAAAGCACTCCAAGACAACCAAGAAAGTTTGGAGGAGAAGAATCATTGTAGTCACTATAATGAGGCGGGACACCAGGGAGCCATGTGTCATATGCTCCATGCTGAGAAAGCATCGATAAAGAAGCCAACGGGTGAAAATGCCCAACAAACAAATCCACCACATTTCGTGGTGGCCTTCTTAATTAAGAAAAATATGGTTTTTTTAGATATAATATCTTGTTATGGCCACAATCTGTAAATCATGCATTGCAAGTAAATGTAAAAGTGATGATGTGTTTTCCAATGCTTCAAAATGAAATGATGATGTTTGTGGCCTTTTCTTATGAGTAGTTGAGTTAATGGTTTTTATTATGTAATCCTTGACCAAAGAGTGTGTGCTATAAACTCTTGGCAAGTAAGGGGTTGTTTGAGTCATGTATGGTTTGTATATGATTGGAAAGGATGTAACAACTTTGCATGCAGGTGGTTGAATGTGTGGTCTGGTGAGGACCTAGGTAGTGTGCTAGATGTGTTAATACTTTTGGTGGAGTACACTCATATGGGCTTTAAAGGAATTCATCCAAGTAAAACTTGGTGGATGGGGAAGGAAAATGTAAGGGAGAAATTTCCTCACTTGCCAATTGATTGAAAGGGATTTTGGTAGTCCAAAAGCTCTTAGTGGGGAGGATTGATCCAGGTGGATCTTCAAAAAGTACCAGTGTGATGGCAAAAGACTCAAAAATTAGAGTGGAAGAATTTGGATAAACTTAGCATCGGATTGAACTGTTCGTCATCCTGATTCTAACGGTGCGAACGACACTCCAATCCAAGTTCGTATGAAGAAGTTAGAGAAAGTCAAAATTTATGTTTAGCTTGTCCATGTGGGAGGAGGAAATGATGTGGCTGACACTCTCATATAATTGGGAAGCACCAAGTGGCAGGTTACCATTGGTTCAGCATATTGTAGAAGAAAGAGGCTGTAGCTTAAGGAAAATCAACCATTGTTGTGATACGATCAAATTGCAATCACATTTCAAAAGGGTTAAAGAATCGACCCCCAGAACAAACCAAGTTGTGATGTGATCGCAATCACAAAATCATGCTGCGATTTGCGATATCTCAATCGCATTTCACATGGGGAGGCAGTCACATGTTGTATCAAACTTGGGTTTCTGCCGATTGTTATTTATGATATGGACCCCTGAATGCGATATATTATATATTGCAGTTAATAAGTTCGTCAGGTCTTTGGTTATCGCAGGGCGATTGTTGTATGGGATTTGGGTCTACTCGCTCATTTGAAATGCTGACAGGGGGAAACACTTATAGTAAAGGGCTGCCAAGCTAAATGCGCAGTTAAAGAGTTTTTCCATATTTGAAAAAGTTGTTGCCCTGTACTATTTAGGGTTGAGATTCTCTGTATTATTAAATCAAACTTGCCTGCTAACTTTGTTTTTTAATTATTTTGTTTTGATTTTGATTTTAATTATTTTTTTCCCCATGGGAAAATCGTAATTTTCATTAATAGGAAAATTACATGCCGTAGATGCTGTGAGCATATGCAAAAGAAGTCGCTGTGTGCCAGTTCAAAAATTTTGAAGGTCCCAAAATATGTTCTCCATGCAGGGAGATAGTCTTTTAATAGTACCACATAATTGACATAAAAAAATAACTACTCTATGCAGAGAGTATTCCTGAGAACATGTATTGTTATGTGCATATACATAGTTAAAAAAAAATAGGAATAAAATAGTCAAAATATTCATATGTTTTTAGCCTCCTGTTGAGCCTGTTCTGCATCGTCCATATATGGCCGGTGGTAGTACTGGAAATGTTCACCTCCCCGCTGCTCCTGGATCATCCAGATGTTGTGTGGCCTAATCTCTGCCTCTTTGGAAAGTTGGTCAGTGATGGAGTTTCATTCCCTCGTGTCAGGCTGTGGTCGTGCCAACCTTGTCTATGTCCTCCTCACCATCGCCATCACTTGCATGATCTATTATTACTAAGTGGGTGCACATCCTTAGTCAATTAGGACTAATGCATGAGCAATTCCCAGCTTATGTAGAGGACCTAGATCTCAAGGAAGGGATCATTTTGATCTTAGTTATATTTTTAATTGTTTTTTAATTTTAATTTTTAATTATTTTGTTTGCATTTTGATTTTAATTATTTTCTTGATTTTTTTATTTTTTTTTTTTTAGTTTAATTTAATTTCTAGTTATGTTGTTTTTTTGTTTTATTTTCTTAATTAATTATTTTTTTGTTTAAATAAATAACTATTTTTGTTTTTTTTTTTTTCAATTAATTTATGATATTTTTTGTTTTATTTATTTTTGGTCTAATTTGATAAATTTATGTTTATTTTATTTTATTTTTTTACATTTTTTTGTTTTTTATGTCCTTTTTTTTGTTTTGTTTTTGTTTTGTTGTGTTTTGTTTTTTTTTTTTTTTTTAACAGTTGATTTTTTGACATGTTTTTAAGTTCTTTTTATACTTTATTTCTTGTTATTATTGACAAAAAAAATATGTTTTTTTTTTTTTTAATTATTATCTTTTTTTGTTTGTATATTGAATTTTTGGTGTCTTTTGCATTATTTTTTTTTGTAAGCTGGGGAGTTACCATTCTCTATTATCAAAAAAAGAAAGGGCATTACAATCTTAAGATGATCTCAACCTGCCCCGTAGGGAAACCAGGTTTATTGACCATCTATAGTTTTTGACTGCTGACAAAAAATAAAAGGTTTTTATCCTGTCTTTCCAAGCTTTGAGAACATTCATCTGAAATCTAATTACATTAACAGCTATCTGCCAATAAGTCTTATCATACTTCCTATGCAGATCTAAGGAAAAGATAAGAACTTGCATTTTTTATCTAAATCAAAAGAAACATGCCTATCTTCATTGAGTCCCGCCATTCTCCTGCTGCTCCTTTTCCTTCTTGACCACCAGGCCATTCGCCTCGAGATGCTTCTGAAGGTCCTCCAGCCGTTTATCTTGCATGAGCAGGGTGACCAAGATGTTCCTCATCTCTTTCTTAAGGTTGGGGATGCCTTGAGACAGTTCAGCCATCTCTAAGGCTATCTGTTCCATGGCTTTGGCCATGAGTCTCTTCATGACCCAATGGAGGTGCAGGGATTGTTTATACAAGGTCATTCTGCCACTTGTATGGCCTGGGTCTGGCATAAGATCCATCCAATCTTCCATTTCTTCCTCTGATTGTGCTTGGATGGCTTCCTCCTCCCAGTGATCTATTATTCTTCGAATTTTCGGGTTGGTTCTTTCATTATATGCCCTCTCTGCAGCTATGACTCTAGCTTCAATTGTTCTTCTCCCCTGTCCTCCTTCTGCACCCGCGCTTGTCTCCCCTTCTTCTGGTGTTCCTTCCCAGCAGCGTTTGCCCCTCGTGCTTCTCCCTTCTGTGATTCCCCGTCTTCTTTTCCATCCTCGACCACGGCGGCCTCGCCCGCGTCCCCGCCTGCCTGTCCCGAACTCAGCTCCCAACTCCTGTTCATCCTCGGCTTCCTTCCGACCCCTTTTCACGTTCTTGTTGCCGGTACCCTGCCTGATTTGTCCGCGTTCATCAAAACATGTCACTGCCCTTCCCGCATCCTCTTCCTCGACTTCACTGTCATCCTTGGAGACTTCATACACCGAAAAGTAGAACTGCTCAGGTTCCGCTTTCAGTTTCCCCTTGCCCTTTACGTCTGGGCCTGCTCTGCTCTGGTCCCCATCTCCTGCATTACTTCGCAGCCATCTCTTCGCCACTCTGCTTCCCTCCGCAGCCATTCTCTTCCTATTTTTAGACCCCGAATTATGCTCCCCTGGTTCTTCCGTTCTGCTTTCCTGACTGGCCTTTCTCCTGTCTGTAACTCGGCACTGCTCCCCTCTCTCATCGATTTCCTTGCATGCACTATCCTTCGACCCTCTACGCCACCCTATTTCCCTTATACCTCCCTTCTTGATGGCCTTAGGCTCCACTACTCTGTCTGCTCTGTTGTCCCCTGTCCTCTCACCATCAATTCCCTGGCCTTCGTCTAACATCCCGACGGTGCCACCGTCGTTCCTCGTCCCCCTGCTGTACTTTCTCTCCTGATCATGATCCGTCCCATCGCTGCTGTCCCCAATTACCATCATGCTTTAGAACTTGGCGGCGCTGTTCGTCCTTGCACCCCTCTGCGTTTTCATAACCCCACCTGCCCATCTCCTCAACTCGATCGGATGATTTGTCCTTATTCTAGCATGCTGTGGTTGCTTCATGATGGTCTTGCGCAATTATGTTTTTGAGATCCTCCCAATTTTGATCCGCTTCTAAAGATATCCAGTTTCTATCCAAAATGCTATTCGCCTCCTTACTGCCCCAATTTGCCAGGAGGTCTGCAACCTTATTCCCATTACGTCTTACATGGTTGATTATTTTATAGTCAATTCGATTTAGCAATACTGCTATATCCTGAATGATACCCGCTGTCCTCCAGCTTTTAGCAACTTTCTCCCAGCTCTTACCATCCTTCAGCTTTCGTAGCATCTCTATCGTGATATGCGAATCCCCTTCTATTTCCAAGTTCATATATCTATTCCTTATTGCTATTCTCAAGCCTTGGTAAACCGCCCAAAGTTCTGCCTCATTGTTCGTCATCTCCCCTCCCCATTCCGGAAAGACCCACCTTGTTTCTCTTTTACCATCTCTGAATATTCCACCTATGCTTGCTGGACCAGGGTTACCCTTCGATGCTCCGTCGAAGTTCAATTTTATGAAATGTTCTCCTGGGTATCTGAATTGGTTAGAGCTTTGGGCTTGGGGATTTCTTTTCCTGTCTTTCCTGGGATAAATCATACTAAATTCCAAATTTAGTTTGGCCACTATCCTTCCTTCCTCTTGATTCATTTTCCAGTCTTCCTCCTCCTAGGTCTCTGAGAGAATGGTTTCTTTGATCGCTTTGCAGACCTCCTCCCACGTTCTTTCTGGTTGATTTTTTTGCCCCCTAAAAATTCTCTTGTTCCGCTCTTTCCATAGGAACCATATTACGAAACCTATGGAAACATTCCAAATCCTGCATATTACCTGGCTTTGAAATTGACCTTTTCCCCATTGCATTATGGTTCTTCCAATGTTGCTAGGATCTCCCTTTTTCCTCCCAAAGAGCGCTCCTATCTTATCCCATATATTTCCTGCATAAGTGCACTTATTTAGGAGATGCTCCTAGTTTTCCTCTTCTCTGTTGCATAAGGTGCACTTCGAAGGTCCATAATATCCTCATTTTTGAATTTTATCCCAGGTTAGGATCCGGCCTTTGCTTACCAGCCACGCGAAGATAGTTATTTTCGGCCACCACTTTCCTTCCCAAATTCTTTTCCATTCCATGGATTCATTTTCCCTTTCTCAGCTTGTTGACAGGTAGTAAGCTTCCTTTACAGTGAAAGTCCCTTTCATTGATCTTCCCCATCTAAGGATGTCCTTTCTTGGTCTAGTCTTTATCCTTCTCAGTTCTACTTCCTTAGTGTATTTTTTCTCCATTTCTTGGGGTATGTCTTCAAACAATTCCTCTGGTTTTTTTCCAGGTCCGCCACATTGCATTAGTTTCCTCATTTGTCCAGTAGTCCTTGACATATTCCATACCATCCATCTTCGCTTTCTGCTTGATTTCTTACAGGGGTTGGATCTCTGCCATTTTACCTTTCTGCTGCCACCCATCCTCCCATAATTTGGCGTATCCTCCTTCCCGAATCTCCAAGAAGGCATATCTATTAACCACATCTCGATTTTGACTAGCTAGATCCCATATAGAGGACCCTTTTGGAACTTCCTCGATTCTTATTTTACCTATAGTTGATTCTAGCATACTGTGTTTTAGTTCCCATATTCTTTTCTAGACATCCTTTCCTCCTTGAAGCCATCTCCACCAAAGTTTGGCACCTAGGATCTTATTTAGCATTTCGGGGTTCCTTAGACCCAGTCCTCCTTCCTCCTTCCTTTTAACCAGGTTCTTCCATGATACTAAGGCCCATTTCCTTTGTTATTAGGTCCTCCCCAGATAAACTTACCAAATATTTCTGTCATCTAATGGACAGAGGATAGATAGGGATCGACTGTAGGACAGACTTCAACAGCAGAATTCGACTGGCTATGTTTAAGGTTCTGAAGGACCAGCTAGCCATATGCTTCTTGATTTTCTCTATCACCTCCTTCCAATTCTTCATCCGGGTGGGGTGAATATCCAGTTGGTTACCTAAATACTTGGTTGGAAGGTCTCCCTGTCTGAAGCCTAAGGTTCTAGTAAGATGAGCGTCAATGGCTTCAGGGGTGTTAAAAATAAAAGTACACTATTTGTCCTTATTTACCTCCATACCGGATGCTTTCGTGAAGATGTCCAACACTTTCTTGATCATTCTCACTTCTTTGATAGTTACTTCTCCGAATAGCATTATGTCATCAACAAATTGTTGATGCGTTATTGCCAAATTGTTTCCCCAAGGTTTGAGGCCTTTTATTCTCTTTTCCTTTAGTTCTCTTCTGATTATTCTTCCAAGTTCTTCAGCTGCCAGTATGAAAAGGAAGGGCAAGATAGGATCTCCTTGTCATATGCCTCTTGTAGCATTGAAAGTGGCAGTAGGGGTACCATTTACCAGGATTGAGAAGAAGGGGGTTGAAATCATGCTATATATCCATTCAATCCACCTCTTTTCGAAACCATATTCTTCCAACACCATTCTTAGGTATCTCCAGCTCAGTCGATCATAGGCTTTCGAGAGATCCATTTTTATCATCATTCCCATCTGTTTATTTTGATTCAGGGTATGGATCATCTCCTGAGTAATGACTAAACCATCCAAGATTTGTCGCCCCTCAACAAAACCCGTTTGTTCTGGAGATATGATACTCGGGAGTAAAGGTTTTAGTCTTTTTGCTATCAGGGTAGCTATGATCTTATAAATAACATTACATAAAGCTATAGGCCGAAATCCTTGGGCATCCTTTGAATTATTACTTTTAGGGATCAGGGTTAGAAAGGTCGAATTAATACCTGGCCAGATCTTTTGCTTCAATCTTGATTCCTCGACAGCTTCCAAGATATCCTGTCCTAAGAAGTGCCAACTTGTCTGGTAGAATTCAATTGTAAATCCATCGGGCCGAGGAGCCTTTCCTTTTTTCATGTTCATGACCACCTCCTCAACCTCTTCCATTGTAGCCGCTCTCATCAAGGCCTTATTTTGTTCCACTGTTATGATCTTTGGTATCTCCTTGGAAATCTAATCTATGGCTTCTCTCCGTTCCTCTTGCGTTTCGGTGAGGATTTCTTTATGATACTCCACTAGAATCCTTTCTATTCCTTCCTGCTCAATTACCCTTTCCCCCTCTTTGTTTTTAATCGAGAAGATCCGGTTCCTTTGTCTATTTTGTATCATTGCTTGGTGGCAAAATTTTGTATTCCTTTCTCCTTCACGCAGCCACTGTATTCTTGATTTTTGTCGCCACATAATCTCCTCTTGCTTCCTCCTTTCTTCTAGCTGGTTAATTATTCTTCCCTCCTCTTTGGTTCGTTCTTCATCCCTTCCCGCCCAGATTATCTGCTGCTGGATGTCCTCCATTTCTTGTTCTAGTTTTTGCTTTTCCTCCATAATGTGCCAGAATTCTTCTCTGTTCCACTTTCTGATTTTGCTTTTAATTTCCTTGAGTTTCAGCTGAAATGTATGCATTTTCCCTTTCCCTTCAATTCTGCTCTGAGTCCACCATTCTTCCATTTTATGTATGAACTCAGGATTCCTGAGCCAGAAAGTCTCAAAATGGAAAGGTTTCTTTCCTTTGTTTTTCTTGATATCAATTTCTAATCGAATCGGCCAGTGGTTCGAACCTAGCCGGGGGAGGATTTTTGTTTCTATAAAAAAATCACAGTCCAGAATTTGTTCTGATAAAAGGAACCTGTCCAGCCTCGACGCTATCTGGTTTCTTCCACCCCTCCTATTGTTCCACGTGAAAACACCATTAGTTGTGGGGATGTCAACTAGTCTCTGTTCCGTTATTAGCTCATTAAAATCTACCATGCTCTAGTGCACTCGCCTTATTCCTCCCCTCTTCTCGCCTAACCCCCTAATCAAGTTAAAATCTCCTCCAATTATCCATATGTTTCCCGGTATAATTCTCCTGACTATTTGGACATTATTAAGGAAATCCTTCTGGTCCCTAGGTGAATGGGGTCATAAACCCCGTAGATTATAATTATTTCCTCCATTCCTATTAACCTAAACATTCCTAATAGAATCTTAGGTAGGCTAATCCAGTTTTCAAAAATAACTTCCTCAGGGTTCCATAAAATTGCTAATCCTCCTGTCGTCCCATTTGCATCTTGGGCCATAACCTCATACATTGGTTTCATCTTTTTCACAATTTCCTGTAGCTACTGCTGGTCCATTTTTGTTTCTTGAATTAGCATGATGCTAGGTTTGTCCTTCTTCAGTCTTTCTTTCAAATATCTCTGCTTACCCTTACTGTTAAGTCCCCTAATATTCTAGCTTGTTATGATCATTTATAACTTTTTGAGGGTTGTAGAAATACCTCTGACAGAGGTATCACTCTTCCTGAATTGACTAGAGTTTCTCCCACTGCTTGAATTGTCTTGTTTATTGTCTGTCTTCCTCTCTTTCTGCCTCCTTTGCCATTGCCATCCATTCCAAGGTTTTGAGTTTCTTGAGTGCCTATTTGATCTGCCCCTGTTTCTAGCATACCTCCTGTCTTCTCCTTGTATCTTTGGAATGCTTCCTTATATTGCTATTTCTGTGATTCCGGTATAAATATTTCATCTAGGTTCTTCCATTCTTGGAGCAGCTTCTTCATTATTTTTTCTTCCTCCGTCCCATTTTCTTTTCGATTTTCTGGACCCTTCAACGATTGTTCCCTTGTGTTTTCCTGACTTCCTCCAATCTCTACCTCTGTTTCTCTGATATGGCTTGTAGTTTTACCAGTGGTCTCGGTTATGATCTCCATGGGGACATTTTCGTTTTCTTCCTCCGTTCTTTTCCCTTCTTCCGTTTCCTATTCCTCATTCTGGAGGACATGGAACTTACTCTGATTTTCAGTTGGGATAAACTTTTCCTTTGGTTTCTCTCGTGATCCTTCTGGTCTTGGTTTTTGTCTTCTCTAAACTTCTCTAAAACCCATTTCTCCTATATCCGACCTTTCTGTTTTCCTACTCTCCTCCTCCAATATTCTGGTGGCTTCCCTTTCTCTGTTTTGTGGGCATTCTTGGAAAAGATGTCCATACTCATGGCATCTGCGACATCTAAAGGGGATGTGTTCATAATCTATTGGCTGCTGCTATATTTCATCATGATATTCTACCTCTACAAACTCCGGTAGCGGTTCTGCTATGTTCATGTACACACATATCCTAGCATATGATGTGTATTTCCCCCTTTTGGTCGATTCTGCCACTTTGACAAAGGCCCCAATTGAGTTCCCAATCCCCTCCAGTACTTCCGGGTGCTAGAATTCCGATGGTAGCCCAAACAATCTAACCCAAATGGGTGCTGCTAATAACTTCTCCGCATCTGGGTTATATCTGTCTTCCCAGTGCCTCATGAATAGACCAGCATTATTCATGAAGTATGGTCCTTCCTCAAATATTCTCTCTTTGTCTTCGAGGTTTGTAAAAATGACAATGAAAAAGCCCTTAGCACCCAATTTCAGATCTATCTGCCCTTTTGGATTCCATCTTAGTTGAATCCATTTCGTTAGATCCCTCTTAGATGGCCAAAAACCTATGAACTTATAGATCAATGCATGGTCTTTCATGTAGCAGCGATAATCTTCTAGTTTGTTGTTAGGGATGACATACCTCGGTTTCTTCTGTGCCCTGGGTAGGCATCTACCCCCCATTCTTGCGTGCCATCGGCTTCCCAAGACTGGTGTGGTTTGGCCATTCTCCCACTGCATTCCATGCGTTCCTCCTCTGCTGGTTTCGCCTGCTACCACATTTTTGAAGGAGGGGATCTCTCCCCTCCCGTGCTGTCCTTCCATGGCTCCTTTCAGTCTGGCCCAGTTGCTAGTTCCTTTCTTCCTTCTTCTTTTTTGCGCCTGCTGTTCGCTACCTGCGACTGATTACCTCTCCTCTCTCCACTCGAGCCGCCTCCACCTAGCGTAGATGATCATTAACCCTAATCGTCAAAACCCTAGCCGCACTACCTGCCCTGGTTCTCTCCGTCTCATTCCATCCCTTATCGAGATCTTCACTTGATCGGCGTCTTTTGCATTATTATTGTGGTTTTTTTTACTGCTTTTAATTTTTAATTTTTTTTTTTTTGTTTGTTTTGTATGATTTTTTTGTGTTTTTTATTGGTTTTTTTCAATATTTGTTTGTTTTTTTTTTTGCTTTAATTGTTTCTATTTTCTTTCAAATATTCAAATTTTGTTTCTTTTTCATTATTTTTTTTTGTGTTTTTTCATTGTTTTTTCTATCAATATTAAAATTTTTGTTTTCTTTTGTAGTATTTTTTTGTGTTTTTTTATTGTTTTTTAATTTTTTCAATATTTGAATTTTTCTTTTCTTTCGTATTTTTCATTTTTATTTATTTATACATTTTTTTCTACAGGTCTCTGCCAATGCTCGTATAGCAACCCAATCCCATTATGGGCAATTTGATAGTTGATCTTAAAATTTTCGTTATAATGAATCGAGTCTGCCCCCACGATGTATCAATTTCATGGTTGATCTTTAAGTTTTCATTACAATGGGTCGAGTTCACATATGCCACGTGTCAATTTGATGGTTGATTTTTAAAATTTTGTTGCAATTTATCAAGTTGTCTCAGGCTCAGATTTTAAAATCTCTATATATTTAGCATTTAAAGAATAAATTACTCCTAGGGTGTTCATTTTTAAAGTTTTTTATCATCAATTTTTTCCAAAATGTCATGTTTGAAATATTTTGAAAACTTGAGACTTTTTTGTAATCATAATCTTTGGTTTTAATTACATGGTTTAAAAATTGTCAAGATTTTAATGTTTTTCGAAGTCATGATATTTTATCTTTACTGCTATGGTTGAAAACAATTACAATTTAAGGGTTTTTTAGAGTCAAGATATTTTATCTTTAACAACATGGATGGAAATTGTTGGAATTATTAGGATTTGAGATATGATATCTTATCTTTAACATCATGTCTGAGAATTGTTGGAATTTCACATTGTTTTAAAGTCCAGATATTTTATCTTTAATTCCATTGCTAAAAAATATCAAAAATGTAACCTGTTTTTTTTTTCGTTCTTCCAAGATCAACACTTATTTTTTTGAGGGTGTTTTTTTCATCCATTTTGAAAAAAAAAATGGCTTTTACTTCGATTCAAAAAAATGTTGAAAATTTACCCAGAAAAAAGAATAGTTTTGGAATACACAATTTTCATTTTCCGGTTGGTTTTTCATGTTTTTTGGGGTTTTTGGGCTAGAGTACCCATTTTGAGGTAATAGTTCCCGTTTGATCAGTAACTATGTTCAATCTGAGATAAATGGTTAATGGTTTCAGTCCTACTATATACTTGGCACTCGTTCTATCATCCACAGTACACCCTTCACGTATGGTTGACATGGGCTATGATGGTGGTAATCATTCGGACATTATGGTGAAAGTCTTTGACCAATGGTGGATTTTGGGTTAGGTTTTTTATTTTTTATTTTTTTCCGAAATCACTTCCTCCCTAATTCAACCACATTACATTTTTTTATGTCATCCATGCATCACTTTGCATGCTGGTAAGGTATGCTGGGAATGTTGATCTTCCCATATTTTTTTCATGGTTTCTAGCATGTAACTCATAATTTTGTGAGTAGAGCTGCTGAGGAAAAGAGGATTATGCCACAACACCAAGTAATATATGTTTTAAATTCGATTTAATGTCCCTTCAATTTTATATGAGTTCTATTTTTTAGTTCATTGTATCATTAAGACTAATCCTCTCAACTATGACTAAAAGTGAGACATATATTGTTTGTGATTTTGGCTTTTCTCTTTTATTGACTTGGTTTTGCAAGTAAATGGTATGTTCTACAACTTATTTTGTAGGTGAGTGTGTACACCCACACTAAATTTTTTGTTTATTTCATATGATTTTATTTGCTTTGTTAAAACCCTAACTCTTTGCACTCTCTAGATGGCTAAGGGGAATTAAGGTTTGCTATATCATATGGTGTTCTATCGATTTGATGTCTACCATTCTTTGGAACTTAGGGATATGATGTAAATTTTGAGTTTTGTATACTTTAAGTTAAGTTTTGGGTTAAACACTTGGAATTTATGGTTCTTACCTCTTGTCTCATTGGTTTGACTTTTTTACATTGTTCTGCATAAATTTTGTTAAATGTGTAGGTGTATCTTCTAATGCATCCTCCGATTGCTTATAATAGGTGCTATGGAGAGATTCTGTCCTATCTCTGATAGGTAACAAATACAAGAGCTTCTGTGGCTCATCCCATGACTTGTGTTTATGGAATTTAGCATATTTTTGAGTTTTATTGAAGTTTAATCATTATCCATTATTATTCATTTGTAGGAAGAGCCACATACTGGAGTAACTGTGTGGGCATCCTACACATAATGAAAGTTTTGATGGGATTCTCATTCAAGTTCCTAGTCTATACTTATATTTCTTTACTGAATTCTAAATAACTTATGTTGTTTCATTTTATGTAATGTTAAATGAATGGGAGAATAAGTTCTTGGATTTGCAATGTATTAAAAACCTTCGGTTTTCAACAATTTGACTCCATCATGTACATCACAAGTCAACACTCTACCTAATTTCTTCTCTTGTCGTGAGTGGCCAAGTTTAGGTGATTGTCTAAGGACTTATACCTTAAGTCCATCCAAATTCACATGGCCATGTTGGTCATTTAATTCTTTTGTGGCAAGTGAACCTCTTAAATTTGGCTCCTTGTTTCAAATATTTACAATAGAAATTTATTAATATTACCTCTATAATGACTATAATGTGTTATATTTTATAATTCCACTCTTTCTTTTATATTTGTGGTGTTGTGCTATATTTTTGATGGGCCTCTAGTTTTATATGCTTTATTCTGTAACCACGCTAGTTAAAAACTCTTGTAAAATATATATATAAGGCCATGGTGACGGGAAATGTATTCCAAGCTAAATGGTGGGTGAAACATCCTAATGGGTGTAATTCGGTTTATTATGGTGGAGGAAATTGACAAAGGCAATGGAAAAGGCTTTGGAAAGGCTCATGGCATTTATTAGCATTTTATTTATGAAAATAATGGAAATTAGAATAACAAGAAGTTGAAAGGTCACAAATTGTATGTGAGGCAAATGAAGGAAAATAATGGAAAATTAAGAAAATAGAGGCCTCATTAATAAAAGGGCTTCTGAGGATCAGTGGGCAAGAATTTATCAGTTCGGTTTTGGAGCTCTCTCATTATTCTATCTCTCTCCCATACTCTTGGATACTTGGAGATTTCTTAGAGCACTCTTGGAGGGTGTGGAATACATAGATTTTTGGAGCAAGAAGGCAAAGGAAGAACATGAAAGTGCAAGAGGGCATTGGTATCAGCAAGTACAACGGGCTTTTCTTGCAGGTATCGAGTTGCATGAATATTTTCCTCACTAGTTTTGGCATGCATGGCACATGCATATGGTTTCTTGGCTATGATCTATCATGGGCATGCAGGATTGCCTAGATTGACAGTGGATTTGCATAGCCTTGCCTTTTTCTTGATAGCAATGGTGTTGTGGGTTTATTTCCCCTGTTTTCTAGTTTCTTCTTATCTTTCCTTAGCTTGGGTTGAGTTATTAGTTCCTAGAAGCCTTGGTTGGACAAATGCTATGGGGCACGTAACGACTTGGATTGAGTTACTAGTTTCATAGCCTTGGTTGGACAAATTATATAGAGCCATATAACAACTTGGGTTGAGTTAATAGTCCCATAGCCTTGGTTGGATAAACTCTCTAGAGCCCTTGGTGGGTTGAGTTGCTAGTCTCGTAGGCTTGGTTGGACAAACGCTCTAGAGCCCGGTAAAAGATGTGGGTTGAGTTACTAGTCCTAGAGGCTTGGTTGGACAAATTCTTTGTAGCCCAGTGTAAGTTGTGGGTTGAATTACTAGTGCTAGGTGTTGGGTTGCAACAAACACTCTGGAACCCTAGATGGATGGGATAAAGACCAATTTGATGATGGTTTTGTTATATCTGACTGTGAGGTGGAATCACTATTTGATGTGTTGAGGTAGATAGCCTCTGGAAGCCTTGGATGGTTTTTGATTGATGTGTTCTATGAGATGCCACATCCATGCTTATAATATGGCATGAGGGTGAATGACTGAAGAGGGATTTGGCTGAGCCATTCTACAACCGGGTGGAATGTGGAAGTCCAATCCTGAGTTTTGATTTTGCATCATTAATGAAAGGTTATTTCTCATGGTATTTCTATGGGTATTATGATGGAATAAATATGGTTTATATGACTGTGATTCCATGAATAATTATGTGCCTATTATTTTGGTTGTTTACATGTTTTATGACAGTAGCCATGTGTCGCTTTCATCATGTTTTTTCTTGTAATTGAATGATCAATGTACCTATGACCTAATGGATGGAATGACAGCTAATGTGATAAGGATTAGTTTATTTATAGTTTATCTTAGATAAGTATGAGACCCCTATGCTCATATATGTTATTTACACCTGTAGGTTGAATATTTACTAAGTGTTTGACAAATTTTTTGTCATGTCTAGTATGGGTCCGGTGAACATCTTGAACAAGTATTTTATTTAGTACTATCATTTCCATGTTATTTTATTGATTTGAAGAGATGGTTCAATTATGGGAAGTGACATGAGCTATGGGCCTGAAAACGTGGCTCAAATCTCGGAGTCACTCATATAGCGCTGAAAAATTGGGTATCTGGTCGCTGGCAGGAAATCCTGTGAGAGAAACTATAGGGTTACAGTCACATGCATGCCATTTCATGGGAGCGAATTTGCATTTAATTCATCTAAATGCTAGGTTAACTGAGAGGTTGGGCACCTGGACTGGTGGATTAGCTCCTGGGGATCTTGAAGCACTTGAGGGAGGACTATGTGTTGTGTTTCTGTTGATTCCATTTCCTTAAGGTTACCTAGAAGGTTGAATGATATCATAGTGGTCTATCATCACATTTTTACCTTGGATGGTGGAGTGCTTGGGCAGATGTGGAAGGAGGGTGTTGCAGAGTGGCATTAGAGTGTGGTTGTGTTCTCCTTGAGCTGTGTGTTGATTATGCTTTCCTGCTGGTTGCATATGTGTTCATTATGCACGCAGTCCATGTTCTTGTCACATTTTCATGGTGTTGATCATGGTTGTAGTGATGTCTTGATGTTAGGTTTGGAGGTGTTGTCATGGAGTATGGCTTCCTGTGTGTATGGGTTATTATGTAGTTGTCATGAATTTATGGTCTTGGTTATAGTTATGCATGAATAGTAGGTCAAACATTCCTTGTGAAGTAATGGTATGCAATTTAGGTCATCAAGATACTATTGGTTGTTATGATGCTAATTTGTTGGCTAAGATACAACAAGAGATTCAGATCGCCATAATAAGGTTGCATCATTAGACTTTGGGATAAGAGTAGATCGTCATGCAGGTTTGCATGTTGGGCATGTAGGTAAGTAAGTTAAGGATTGTTATATGCATTAGGTTTATATACATTAGGTTTATGTACATGTATTTTGATGTTATGGTTACAGTCATGATAGACGTTAGTTGATTAGGGTAGTTATATGCACCTGTGTCAGATAGTCAAGAATGATAGTAACTTGTAGTTGTATATATTCCTATTACTGTTTCATATTATATAGCCTGATGATTAAGTTATATGTTGTTGATGAGCATATTATATGTTAACATTTTCTTGTTATATGACTAGTATCTTGATGATTAGGGTTATTTCATTAAGATCTTGATGTCATATGTATCATGCTAAATTGGATTGACCTATGTAGATGGTTAGGGCTACAACATTCAGGTATGAGGCGACTTATTGTGTTTCATTTTGTGTTAGCAATCCAAACCGATCATACATATACCATTTCTATGCATAAATGATAAATTCTTATGAGTTTATGATGTGAACATGTTAGTTAGTTAGTTTTATGGATATCATGATCTTATTTATGTTTGAGTTGACATGTTGTAAAGTTATATCTTGCAAACTAGATTGATTTTGCAGACAAGATAGCCTCCACTGAGCTTTTGAATGTTTGATTATGTCATCTATTCGTGTTGAGTTTTTGATGTCTATTATGTCATCTATTTTATTTATTTAACATGGTACGTATGCAAGTTAGTTGAAAGTTTGATGATTTTAATAATATGAGTATGTCTTCCAATGACCTTGTCTTAAAAGGATTGTACTAAAACATATTCATTGAGACAAATGATATGTACTTGAGTATAGTAGGTGATAGTTGTAGAATTATGTCTAATAACTTTGAGTTGACTTTGGATTATGACATGATTGTTAGTCTTGGTAAAGGTTGATTTCAAATTGACAGATATGATTGTCTTGATATCTTGAACATGTGGTTGACATGTGTGAGCAGTTGTAGGACACATGCTTGGTATTAGCATGACATGATATCAATTGATATGTTTACATAACTAACAGTAGCATGATGTGGAAATGCATAGTAAGCCTCGATTGCAACAAGGTAAAGAGGTAAAAGGAAGGAATTGCAAAAGAAATACTTTGGCTATGTTTGGAAACCTTAATTCCAAGTGAATGGGTTATTTTCATAGAGGAAGTCTTCATAACCTTAATCTCAATTGACATTATGTGGATATGTGTTATATTCATGGTAAATATGTCAAAGGAATTGGAGTCCCTTGAGACATGGTGCAAATGTGTTCAGCTACAAGGCAGTGTGCTTGGAATAACAAGTTAAGGTAACCAATGTATTGTTATGTTTATTTATGCACTAGCAATGATATGTTGATGGAAATATGATGAAGGGTATTGCATGACAAAGATATTTCCATGGAATCTTGAAGAAGGCTCAGGTTGAACTTTCCTTGTGAACCATGGGGATTAAGTAATTGTGTTTGTTCCGAGTCTTGTGCTTTTTCTCTTTTTGTGCTTTCTTGAGCTTGATTTTTAGTTTTTTTATGTCTAGTGCATGATAATGAAACTTTGTTTCTTGTGTCATATTGTTGTTGGTTTTCCGTGGTTTTCTTCTTATTTTCTTCTCAGTCTTTCCTTTATTATTTTCATAGCCTTGGGAATTAGTTAGGTAAGAGAAAAGTTGATGGATCTTGGGGAGAGATGTGTGGCACCCCACAGGTAATGTAATAACTCATATGCAGCTCTATGCATGAGTAAGTGTAGTGGAAGGTAAAACTATGACAGTGACTTGGACCGGTTGGGTCCATTGTCGTAAATAAATGGTGGCAATACAGACATGGGAAAGGTAACTGGAAAAGGTAAAATAAATGGACATGAGATGTCGAATGGCTTGACTATGTTGGGAATGGTGCTTCTCAATGTTGTGCATGAATAAAGGAAGTTCTCTTAACCTTGACCTTGATATCTAGTGTTTATGTTATGATCATGATTACTTTATGCTAATGATCATATGCATATATGTATGTATGTATGTATGTTGTTATCTAACAGGGTCATCATGGATCATGATTTCTTTATGCTAATGTATATATATATATGTATGTATGTGTCTATGTATCTATGGCATTGTCTGACAGGGTCATCAACAATCATTCTTTTGGAGGAATGATTGCTTATGCAAGAAAATGACATGAAGAGGTTCCTACTCTTCCAAGGAATCAATTGGGAAGAGTAGTCATGAAAATTATATGAGGTCATTATCATGTGGTTATCAGTTGATATTATGTTATTATATTGGCTATGTTATAGACAGGTTATACCAAGGGATACATTAGCGAAATGAAGGTAGTGTGGTCTGCGACATGCTAGGACAAGCATGGATAAGATGATGGAAGCAAGGTTGCTTGGTAGAGGTAGTGTGGTTTAAGATGTGTCGTATTACTATTGTGCATATGTCATACATGTTGTACATGTTGCATCTATGATGATTGTGCACAAGCAGTATTGTACATATGTAGTGTGTGTACAAGTTGTTTGTGCAATATTATGTATAAGGTGTTACTATAGATAGTGTTGGACGAATGTTGCATATTCAGTGCTGGGTATAGATGGTGTTATGTACATGTTCGATATACGGTGTTGTGTGCATATTGTACCATGTGAATGATGGATATGTAGTGTTGTATTCATATGGTGCTTTTCACATGTTCGATATGCGGTGCTGTGTACAAATGATGCTATGTACATGTTTGATATGGAGTGCTATGTACATGTGGTGTTGTGTGCATGTGGTGATGTGTACATGTTGTACAAGAGGTGTTGTGTGTAGGCGGTGTTGTGTACATGTGGTGTCATGTACATGTCCTACATGTGATACTATCTACATGTGGTATTGTGTACATGTTGTACAAGTGGTGTAGCGTACATGTCGCATTGTGTACACGTTGTGTAGGTGGTACTGTGGACATGTGATGTTGTGCACACATTGCGTAGGTGGTGCAGTGTATAGGTGGTACTGCGTACATGTTGTACATATGGTACTAGTGCACGTGTGGTATTGTGTGCATGTCATACATGCTGTGTTGAGGGCATGTGGTACTAGGTAGGTGCATGTATTATGTGGTGTTGTACATTAGGTATAGATGTATTGTGTTGTGTTGTATGCTAGGTGTAGGTGAATTTATTATGTTATGCATTGGATGTAGGTGTATGTATTGTATTGTATACACTGGGTGTAGGTGTATGAGTTGTATGTTTGGTGTAGGTGCTTGTATTGCATGGAGTTGTATGTCATGTGTGGTGCACACTATGTATATGTGCACCTGGTTGAGGAGAAGGAACTGGGTTTTTATCGGGCGTGGAAACTAATCTAGTGTGGGTATGAAATAAGAACAAAGGTAGAAGTAAGGATCAATTAAAGGATAAGTATCGATATATTATTTCAATTCTATTAAGCATATTATTTATGATTCTGGTATATGATCGTTACATGTGAATTAAGATTCTAGTTTATGATGGTTACATGTGATTTATGATTTTGATCTATGATGGTTATGTTTTGAGCTAACCTCATAAGATATTTGTATACATGTTGATTTGGAAAAATATGCTAGTTTGACTTGTTGTGAGAGGGAGTGAATATGATTGAAAATGTACATTATTGATGAGCTACCAATGAGGTATGATGTGAATTTATTTCAATTTATTTTAAAATCTAATGAAATTCATGTGCTTGGTATATGAATGCATGGAATTCTAGGTTAGCTGATTAAAATCAACTGCAAGAATTGGAAACAACAAAAGGAATTCGAAAATGAAACAATATTCTACTAAAGCATTCAGGAACAAGGCCATTGTGGGACACTAGTACCCAATAGTTTCCATTGATTTCCCTGTGCATGCTATGATTGGTATGATGATTTTAAGGTAGGGATACACATTGGTTTTTTTTTCTTTCAATGCGAGGAAGCCTTCCCAAGGGATGGACTGCCTAAGATGGGGGTGCCAACAAAACTTGGAAGGTGTGTGACTGCATGGAAGGGAGTTCTCGAGGGACTGTGTATGAGAGAAGAGAAGACTAGGGATGGATTTGTTTTATTCATTAGCATTGCCAGATGGAATTAAATGGAAATTGGGAGTGTTCCCTAGAATAATGAGTCGGTAAATTTTCACTGAGAGGACAAGTGGTGCTGGATTATAATGCTGGGCATTGTATGTAGATTTGACTTTGCATTGGATTCTAGACTTCTTGGGAAAGAGGTGAATCTTGGTATTACATTGAGGGAGGATGTGTGAGCCTCTAAATTCCCTTGTTGTAGATGTAGGCATCATATCTTTTTACTTGTTGGCTGACAAAATGTTCATATATAAATATGTGTATATTATTTTAAATACTATATTGAGCTGGTTTATAAATCTCCATAGACAGTAAGGTTCTTTTTTGGTTGAAGAGAAGGTGTATGTGTATGTGGTTACTATAAATACCATAATGAGATGTGTTATAAAGCTCCAGTCAATAGTATGTTTGTCATGTTTTAGCAGTGGTCATTTTAAAGAATGCAACGAGCTATGTTGTAAAGCTCCATGGGAAACATGTTTTGCTTTCAGCAATCTTGTTGGTTATATGTGTCATTCTACACTGAGGATGGTGTTCCCCCAAGAGAGTGGGTTACGTAACTACCCTGGTTAAAAACTCATGTAAAAATATATATAAGGCCATGGTGATGAGACATTTATTCAAAGCTGAATGGTGGAAAAACATCCTAATGGGTGTTGATTTGGTTTATTATGGCTATGGAAATTGGAAAAGGCAATGGAAAAGGCTTTGGAAAGCCATGAGGCATTTATTAGCATTTTATTTATGAAAATAATGGAAATTAGGAGAAAAGGAAGGTGAAAGGTCACATGTTGCATGTGGGAAGGAAAATGAAGGAAAATAATGGAAAATGAAGAAAATATAGGCCTCATTAATGAAAATGCTTATGAGGATTAGTGGGAAAGACTTGATCAGTTTAGTTTTGGAGCTCTCTCATTAGTCTCTCTCCGTCATACACTTGGATACGTAGAGATTTCTTGGAGTACTCTTGGAGGGTGTAGGATACTTGATGTTTTGGAGCAAGAAGGCAAAGGAAGAACATGAAAGTGTAAGAGTGCACCAATATCAACAACTATAGTGGCTTTTTCTTATCGGTATCGAGTTACAGGTATGTTTTCCTTACTATTTTCGGCATGCATGTCACATGTGGTTTCTTGGCTATGATCTCTCACTAGCATGTTGGATTGCCTAGATTGACAATGGATTTTCCTAGGTTTTCCATTTTCTAGATAGCCACGGTGTTGTGGGTTTATTGGCTTGTTTTTTGGTTGGCTCTCATGTTTCCTTAGCTTCGGTTGAGCTATTAGTTATTGGAATCCTTCGCTGGAAAAACACTGTGGAGCCCCGTAATGGCTTGGGTTAAGTTACTAGTCCCATAGCCTTGGTTCGAGAAATAGTCTGGAGCCTTCTAATAGCCTGGGTTGAGTTACTAGTATCGTAGACTTGGTTGGAAAAATGATCTAGAGCCCTTGGTGGGTTCAGTTACTAGTCTTGTAGCCCTGAATGGAAAAAAGCTCTGGAGGCTGATAAAAGTTATGGGTTGAGTTACTAGTCTTGGAGCCTTAGTTGGAAAAATTTTCTGGAGCTTAATGTAAGTTGTGGGTTGAGTTACTAGTCTTGGGACCCGGGTTGGAATGAACACTCTATATACCTGAATGGCTAGGATAGAGACCGATCTGATGATGGGTTTGTGATGTTTGACCATGAGGTGGAATCACTATTTGATGGGATGAGGTGGATGGCCTCTGGAAGCCCTCGATGGTTTTTGATTGATGTGTTCTATGATGTCCCACATTCATGCTTGGAATATGGCACTCGGGTTAATGGTTTAAGAGAGATTCAGCTGAGCCATTCTACAGTTGGGTGGAACATGGAAGTCCCATCCAAGGTTTGGATTTTGCATCATTAATGAAAGATTATTTATCCGGGTATTTCTATGAGTATTATGATGGAGTAAAAGTGGTTTATATGACTATGATTTCATGGATAATTACATGCCTATTATGCCGTTTATTTACAAGTTTTATGACAACAACCACACCTC
Source organism: Pinus taeda (assembly GCA_000404065.3). Lineage (NCBI taxonomy): Eukaryota > Viridiplantae > Streptophyta > Pinopsida > Pinales > Pinaceae > Pinus > Pinus taeda. The sequence continues at coordinate 80,091 of APFE030151852.1, forward strand.
ACTTTCATCATGTCTCTTCTTGTAATTGAATGATCAATTTATCTATGATGTAATGGATTGAATATCAACAAATGTGATAAGGAGACAATGCTTCATACAAAATCTCAGATAAGCATGAGACCCTTATGCTCAGATCTGTTATTTACACCTATAGGTTGCACATATACTAAGGGTTTGACAAAATTCCTGTCATGGCTAGTAGGGATCCACTCAATGTCATGAACAAGTATTTTATTTAGTACAATAATTTCCATGTTATTTTATTGATTGGAAGATATGGTTCAATTCAAGGCAGTGACCTAGTCTCTAGGCCTAAAAAGGTGGCTTAAATCTTAGAGTCGTTGGTATAGCACTAACAAATTGGGCTCTAGGCACTGGCAGGAAAGCTTGTGAGAGTGACTGCAGGATTACAGTCGCATGCATGTCTTGTCATGGGAGTGAGTTTGGGTCTAATTCATTTAAATGCTAGGTTAACTTAAGGGTTGGGCACCTAGAGTGGTGGATTAGCTTTTGGCGGTACTGAAGCACCCGAGTGAGGTTTGTGTGTTGTGTTTCTATCGATTCCATTTCCTTAAGGTTATGTAGGAGGTTGAATCATACCATAGTAGCCTCACTTTGCATGGTTACCCAGGATGGCCAGTTGCTTGGGTAGACGTGGGAGGAGGGTGTTACATATTCCTTTGATTTATAAGGTTGTATAGCCTCATATATGTTCTTACAAATTATAACACTTGCATTTATGGTTGGGCTATCATATGTCTGTTCTCATCAAACTCGACCACAATTACTCTACTTGATGAAAATTTTAGAATGCAATATAATCTCCCTTCTGGTTTTTATATAAATTGGGAACTTGTCTCACCATCAGGTGAATCTCCAATGAATTTTATATTTTTGCAAGCCTACATAAATTATTTTTCACATATATCTTAGCTTGATGATTTTAGGAATTTAAATGAATTGATGTTAACTTTTGTATCTCGCCCTTGGTGAGTTTATTTATCTTTTATTCTAGTTTTTTCACATCATTCTTGTCGATTCGAAATTGATATGGACTATGTTGCTTATTTGCTAACATAAATACTATACTAATCTCTCATCATATTCCTCCCAAGTTGAACATTATAGATCTATTAAGTATCTATATTTTTAATCAGAATTATATTAATTCTTTATGGAATCTATATTGGTTCTTTCACATTACAGTCAATAATTATAAGCTTTAGTTGATACTTTACTATACCTTCCTTTTTTATTTCAAAGAGCCAGTCGATTTGATACAAGGAAAACTATTTCAGCCCTAATAATCTCCAAGGAATTAGTGATCTAGTCGACTCTAAATTAGTCAAACCGACTAGTCGCACTATAAATTTTAAATTCCTTTATATAGTTAGATTATAATTAATTGATTTATATATAATGGTTCTTTCCCTCATTAACCTTTTTATATAGACTTAAAGTCAAGATACATCTCAGATTTAAATTAAATGGAACATAAATCTTACACCTTATTTTAGTTTAATGTTATGCAAGTATTTTAATAAATAAACATAATCATAATAAATCTTCATTTTCCTTAGGCTATGTCCACTATGATAATCATAACAATTTTTTTTTTCTTCCTTTCACTACTTTATCACTATAACCCATTCTATAATTTAGTACTCTTTCATGCATGCATATAGGTTTATTAATAAAGAATAATGTTATAAAATAACACACAACCCACATGCAATTCTAATCCAATAAAAAACTTCATATTTTCTCTAAATCAATTATTTATTTTCACCATCCACAAGCATAGATATACTGCCTATTCCTACATGCATATATGTGTATTGAATCACCATAGAACAATAAGACTTAATGAAGTGAGCAATTATTGATGAAAATTGTTAACTTGTTGATTGCAATTAAAAAAAAAGCATAATTTCCTTCTATTGATACATACAAACTAAAAAATAAATAACAGTAAAAAATGTGAACATTAAAAGAACTACCAAAATTTACAGCTAACGATCCAACTTTGGGAATATTCAAGAACCAAGCTTGTTCCACCCAACCATGAACTTCATATGTCAGTTCCCCCCAAGCACATATATTTTTGCTCTATAGAATCAACAAAATGTTTGATTCTTAGGTGGTTCATTTTGTAGATTTCTTCCTAACATATATTTAGTAGTATCCAACTTTAAGTTTTGCCAACCTTTTTCCTAGGCATTTTTTTTTTCTTTCTAAAACTGTTGCTTTTCTTTGAAGCACATATTTCTCTCCTTCTATGATTTATTCCAACCCACTTAGTGTTCCTATCCAACCAAGTGATTAACATAATATTTCTCTCCAATCATGTTAATATATTTTAATATAATTATTGTCTCTTAGGTACTTTTAGGATACTTTTAGGGAAGGTCATTTAGGGAAGGTCGATCACGTGGAATTGAACACCAACAACTTTTTATAAGATGGAAATAAGTCTTATAAACTCGAGTGCCGTCTCCTAAATATTTCTATGCAATTTACCTATAACTGATTAATTCATCACATAAATCCCATCATTGATTCCATCACCATTAAATCCAATAATATTTCAATGTCTCAAAATAGTAAATGTTTAGAAAGAAAAGCCATAAGGGTGTTACATCTCCCCCCCCTTTAAATAAACACTATCTTCAATGTTTTCTTTCAGTTCCCATCCTCTTGGAACAAATATGGAAATGCTTCTCACATTTTGGCGTCCATCTGCCAAATAACCTCCTGTAGGGTAAAGTGCATCCATTGTACTTTAACCTATGCAATGGCTCAATTTTAGAGCATCATTTCTCTTTGATCTAATATTTGAAGTTGTTCTAGTTGGAAATATCCTTTCAGTTACACCTGTACCACTTTCCAATCAATTACATGAGAATCATCATGAATATATTTCTTTAGTAAGGAGACATGAAAATGATTATGTACTTTGATATGGCTAAGCAATGCTAGCTATTAAGCTACTGGCCCAACTATAGCTAAGATTAAAAAGGGAGCACAAAACCTCTGTGGCTATTTAACACAAGCTCCTAATGGCAGAGTCCTCTTTCTTGGTTTTACTTTTACATTTACATGTTCTCTTATTTTAGATTATTTGTTTCTCTTCTCATTTGCATAACTTTTTGGTTGATCTTGAGAAAGCTTCAACTTTTGCCTCATGTTCTTCACCACATGTTCCATTTCTTGTGACACACCTGGTCCTAATACCTTTCTATTTTCTCACTGATTCTAGATTAGGGGAGTATGGAATTTTATTCCATACAATCCTTCAAAAGGAATTTTTTATAGAACCTCGGTAACTATTTTTATAAGAAAATTCTACTGAATTTTGGAAATCATATCATTTAACATGTCTATCCATTACATATATCCTTAGCATATCCTCTAGAATCTAGTTTGTCCTTTCTATTTTCCCATCACTTTGGCAGTAGTAGATAGTACTAAAATAAAGTTTTGTGCCCATCACTCCAAATAATGTTTTCCAAAATTTAGAAGTGAATTTGGAATCTCTTTCATATATCACCATTTTCATCATGCCATGCAATCGAATAATTTCTCGCATAAAAATATCTAAAATTCAAATTGTCCCAAAAGTAGACTGAACATGTATGAAGTGTGTTTGTCTAATTAGGTTCTTGCTAGAAAAATATACGGAGCAAGGGAACACATAAAATATTGTAGAAATATAAACACAAAAAACACATAAAATAAGAGAGACACAGATATACATGGTTCGCCCAGTTTGGGCTACGTCCACGGAGAAACAACCAGTCCTTCCTTTTATATTATCCAACAAGCTAAAGAGATACAACCTACAACAGATCCGCTTTAACACCCTCTTTGCTCTCAATCTCCTCTCTCTTTCTCACTCACAATACAGATCTACATAGATGCAATACAATTCCCTCATATATAGTGAGGGGTTGCCTTCTAGGGAAAAAAACCCTAAATTAAACATAACTTCTACCGTCAGATCTCTAGCTAATGAACGGCCCAGATTGACTAGAAATTACTATATTTTTACAAGGCAATTTTACATCTATTCTTAGCTTCGGGGGCGTTTCCCCTGAAACTCCTCGCTAGGGGGGCGGGACTGCCCAAAGGTTGCAGCCGCCCCCCCTGGACCCCCCCTGTAGTCAATATTTTACAGGCGGCAAACTGGGGTGCAATGTGGCGATACCTTTGAATACAGAAGATAATCACGCTCCACACCCAACAGTTTTCTACCACAACCATAATAGAGTTGTGTTTCCTTCCTGTTCTTGGTAAGATTGTAATGAAGTCCAAAGAAATAAATTCCCATTTCCATTATGGAATGGGTATTGGATTTAATAGTCTATTCGAGTGTTTGTGTTGTGTCTTCATCTACTAGCACTCTAGGCACTTAGACAAATAATTTTCCACTTATTTTTTCATACTAGGACAATAAAACTCTTTTCTCAACGTTGAAATCATTTTATGGTATCTTGGATGTCCTGCAAAAGGTTTCTGAGGATTATCATTTAAGAGAAGTTTTTTGAAAGCAACTTCATTTGGAACATAAATTCTATTTCTATATGTCAACAATTTATCTGAATTTTCAGCATAATCAAGGACTTCCATTTGCTACAATTTTAGCTGATTTTTCAATAAGCTTTGTCTTGCTATGATGAAATTTTGATCTGTTCAACATATTATGTTCTAGTGCCACTAAAAAAATTCCCATTAGTGAATTCACATTTCTACTTAAAGAATCTACTATTTTATTTTCTTTTCCTTTAATATTCTTTATTTCACACTCAAGCTCATTTAAAAATGCCATCCATCCAGCTTATCTAGCATTCAAATTAGGTTGATTGAAAAAATATTTTAGACTAATGTGATATGTGATAAGTGTGAAATTTTAACCTAAGAAATAGTGTCTCCACAATTTAGGGCATGAATAACTACCGCCAACCCTAAGTCATATACAATGTAATTGTTTTCATGCATTGTAAAATTTCTTGACTCATATGCTACTACATAATTTTCTTGCACTAGGAAACCTCCTAGTCCTTCAAGGCATGTAATGGTACACGCTACAAATTCCTTTTCAGGATCTGCACTCTCTCAAATAGGTTCTATAGTTATCATATGTTTTAATTTTTCGAAGATTTATTAGCACTTAACTATCCATTCGAATTTTACTCCCTTCTTTTTCAAAGAAGTAATATGATAGGCCAACTTTGGAAAGCCTTTAATGAACCCTTTGTAATATCCTGTGATTCCCATGATGGGTCTGACATCTGTCACATCCTTAGGTATGGGCCAATTTAAAATGTACTTATCCTCATTATGATATATAGGTAGTTCTTCATTTGAAATGAAATTTCCCAACTATTAAATTTTCTCTTTATAGAACTCACATTTAATGAATTTTGCATATAGTTGATGTTCTCTAAAATTTTGGAGCACCATTATTAGCTATTATTCATGTTCTTCTTGATTCTTGGAATACATATAAAATGTCATCTATGAAAACTATCACAAATTTATCTAAGTACTTACTAAGCACGTTGATCATTAAACACATAAATTTTGTATGTGTATTAGTAACATGGAATGGTAACAATACAAATTTGTAGTTTCCATATCTGGTTCTAAATTCTGTTTTATGAATTACTTCATCCTTTATTCTCAATTGATGATATCATGTTCTCAAAACAATTTTTAAGAATATCGTTGCTCCTCTCACTTGATCAAACAAACCATCAATGTGGGGCAACGAATATTTGTATTTGAGAGTCAACTATTTAGTTTCCTATAACCTATTCACATCCTAAAGGTACCATATTTATTTTGACAAACTATCGTGGTGCTCCCCACAATGAAACAATATGTCTGCTACAACCTTTATCGAGTAATTCTTGTAATTGCATTTTCAATTGTAGAAATTATGGAATACTAGTTCGATAAGGTGCTTTAGACACTAGGGTAGCTCCTAGTACTAAGTCAATGGGAAAAGGTATATCTCTTTGAGGAGGTGGTCCTTGAATTTCTTCTAAGAATACGACTTTAAACTACCTAATTACATGTAATTCATCTAATTTTTTATTTTCTATTTTCTCGTTATTTTCTTCAACCTGGATAGCAAAGAGTTAACATCCTTTTCATGCACTTCTTTTCAGCTATAATTCTGAATTTTTCTAAAACAAATGGGTCTTCGTATGTGTTCTATTGTGTTTTCAACTCCCTCCTCGTTAATACAATTCACATTTTTATTTAAAAAATTTACCAACATTGTTCTTCACTAACTAGTCCATGCTTACCAGCAAGTCATACAAGCCTAGAGAAAGTACATTTAGACTTAGCTCAATTTTGTAGCCTTTTAAGTTTACAGGACAACGTTTTACATAATTGATTACCCTCCTCTTTGTTCCTATTTACAGGACAATGTTTTACATAATTGATTACCCTCCTCTTTGTTCCTGTGGCCAACTTTACTAGTCAGACCTTTTTAAAATTTTCACTTTCCAAATTACATTTTTCCACCACTTGTGGATTAGTATAGTTTAGACTAGCTCCTAAATCAATTAACATAGATATATTTTTGGTCAATATTTTACCTTCAATTTTTATCATGGTAGAGTAGTGCTCCGCTTTCCTATCCTCTAGATGAGCATTAATTTAGGTGATGTTCCTTGCAATATCATTTACTGTGGTGGCTTCATGAACATCTTGTACATTTTGTACAAATATCATATGATGTGGGTAGTTTATTAACAAATGGGGTTCTCCACATCCCTAGAATATTAAAGCTTCAAAATTTTTCCTTTATCATTCAGTTCCATTATATTCGAACTAGTTTGTGATTGAGCAGGTCATATATGACTATTTTGGTTAAAACTCTTTCATTGATGATCTCTCCCAAAATTTTTCAAAAGATAGGATTTTTGTTTCTTTATTGTCCCCCTGAACTTATTTTTATCCTTATTTTATAATGATTTTTAACATTTCCTTTTGTTTTTAAATTGTTGATAACATTGTCTTTCCTTCCATACTACTTCACTCATCATGTTAGGATTGTCAAATTTAATCCTTTGTTTATAAGAAATTAGCAAGCAGTTCAAAAAAAATTGTACCTTTTCTTTCTTTTTGTTGATGTAAGGAACTTATTGTAATAAATTTGTGAATTTTGCAACAAATTCATCCATTGTTAACTTTCCCAACCTTAGATCATGAAATTCCTTCGCACGATCGTCATAGTATCTTTCTGGTAAGGACTTAGATTTAAATTATTTTTGGAATTCTTCCCATGAAATGGTTTCTCTTCTAGGTTATGCACTATTTTGGCCTCCTCACACCATAAGGTAGATTTCCCTTGTAGCTGATAGATTGTTATAGTGGCTTTTAAATTACTATCATACTCATAAACTTGAAAATACGTGGTAATCTTTATGAGCTAAGATTCTGCATCCTCCTCCTTTTTACCTTTTATTTTCTGATCTTTGTGCTTTTGGATATGTTTTGTCGGATTCATTTCCACTGTCTCATCTTGTTGTCTCTGAATCAACACTTTTTCTCTTCAAGGGATCTGCCTCATCCCCATATTCATCTATATCAATAGGTTTCTGACTTAAATTTTTAGTTAAACCCTTATCAATTTTCCATGTTCTTCACTTTCCTTCAGTAACCATTCATGACCAGCACTAATGTTAGCAAATTCATGGCATAAATATCTTACTATTTCCAAGAACTGAGTGGTTGGAGGCATGTATTATCCTCCCATCTCCACATACAACTATCCTCCTTCTACAACATGATGGTTTGAGGCTTTTTCCATCTCGTCTTGTTAATTTGTCCTATTGATGTACCTTATTATCAACAAAAAACACAGATTAGTTTTTTCATATATTCAGTAATATATCATGACATAAGTACCCTATTGTTTGGCTGTGGTTTTCCCTTAGGCCTAACATTCAAATCTACAACCCTCATACCATTTGTAATGTACCTAATTCAATACCAATTTTTTTTACATGCTATATTTGGTTAACTATCAACATTGTTCATCTCCACTATTTTATCCTAAGCTTGCATGTATTCTCAATAGTGATATATAAAGGTTTTCCACTTCCTCTTGTACAAATATTTATTAAATGTCTTCTTGCTTGATATGTATATAAATATATTGTTACCAAAATATCCCTTATGGGATTTATAACCCATATCACCAACACAAATAAACAATATACCATTGTATCAACTGCACATTATCCAATAATTTGGCTATAGTTCTAATATTCCTTCAAACATTCATTCTATTCATCTGTCCTAGTATTTTATTACTTGCATGCTTACTTGATGGAATAAGTGTGGGATAATGGACCTTGTTAAATGTTATGGTTGACATGCATCCCTTAATAATTCCATAGACTTATTATGCATACATTATATTACTTAAGATCCAAGTCTCAAACTTCAGCACATATACCATTCTTATGTTGATTTTAATCGACAAAGGTAAACTCATATATATTTTCTCTCTGTTTCATATATAAATGTGAGACAATTGGTTAATGGTTTCAGTCATGTTATATACTTGGCACTCAGTCTATTGTCCACATTGCACCCTTCATGTGGTGTTCACATGGTGTACAATTGTGGTAATAGTTTGAATGGATAGGATGAAATGTTGTGATCCAATGGTGGATGTTGGGTTATGGTGTTTTTTTGGAAAATACTTCCCTCCTAATTCAATTTTTGATGCTAGCTAGGTATCACTTTGCATGCTGGTAAGGTATGCTGCCAATGTTGGAATTCTAATATTTTTTTGATGGTTTCTAGCCTGTAACTCATCATTTTAGTAGTGAAATTGTTGAGGGAAAGAGGATTACACTGCAACTCCAAGGTAATGTATGTGTTAAACTTTATTTAACTGATAATGACTCTTTAATTTTATATGAGCTCTATTTTGCAATTCATTCTCACTTTCAGACTAATCCTCTTGAATATGACTATAGGTGAGACTTTTCTTATTCATGCTTTCGGAATTTCTATTATGTTGACCTAGTTTCATGAGTAAATGGTGTGGCTTACAACTTTTTTCATAGGTGAGTGTGTATCCCTTCACAAGAGATTTTGTTTATTTATTGTGACTTTATTTTCTTGGTTAAAACCCTAGCTCATTTTCACTCTCTATATGGCCAAGGGGAATTAGGGTTTTCAATTTTAATATGACATTCTACCAATTTTTTGTCTGTAGTTCTTTGAAAATTAGGCATACTGCATAAATTTTAAGTTCTATATACTTTAATTTTAGTTTTGGGTTAAAATCTTAAGTTCGAATTTAGGGTTCTTACCTTTGGTCTCATTGGTTTGAATCTTTTACTTAATTTTGCACAAATTTTGTTAAATGCATAAGTGCATCTTCTAATGTATATGTTGATTACTTCTACAATGTGCTTTGGAGAGATTTTGTCTTATCTCCAATAGGAAACCGTAATAGGAGCTTACATATCGAGATTTTGTCTTATCTCCAATAGGAAACGTTAATAGGAGCTTGCATATCTCATACCATGATTTGGGTTTATGGAATTTACCATATTTCTTACTTGTATTGAGATATAATCATTATCTTTTGTTATCCCTTTGGAGGTAGAGACACAGAATGGAGTAACAGTGTAACCTACATATAGGTACATATAGGTAATGAGGGTTTCGATGGGGTTCTCATTGAGGCTAGTGGTCTCTCGTTATTTCTCTTAACTCAATCCTAAATAACATATATTGTTATCCTTCTAGGTAATGCTAAAGGAATGGAAAAAGAAATTTTTGGATTTGCAATGTATTAAAAATCTTGGGTTTTCAACAATTTGACTCCAGCATGTACATTACAATTCGACACTCTACCTAATTTCTTCTCTTGTCTTGAGTAGCCAAGCTCAGGCACTTATCTAAATACTTCTATGATAGCTCCATCTGAATTCTCATGGCCATGTTAGTCATTTAATTATTTTGTTGAATGTGAGAGTGTTAAATTTAGCTACTTGTTTAAGATATTTACAATGAACCTTTCTTACTCTTACCACTATAATGACTATAATAAGTTATAATTTATAATGGAACTCTTTTCTTTTATATCTATGGTGTGGTACTATACTTTTTATTCATATTTGATTTTGTATGTTTTACTCCTTTTAATTTATAAGGTTGTATAGCCTCATATATGTTCTTACAAATGTTAACGCTTGCATATATGGTTGGGATATAATATGTATCATCTAGTCGAACTCGACTAACATTACTTTACTTGATTTCATTTTTAAAATGTAATATAATCTCCTTCTGGTTTTTATATAAATTGGTAACTCGTCTTACCATGAGGTGTTTTTGTTGTCATTCTATAGGATGAGCGAAAAAGGATTTGACCCTTTATTATTGGAAAGACTACAATATTATTTTTCCAATATTATTTTTCCCATGATATCTTAGCTTTATGATTTTAGGCATTTAAATGAACCGAAGCAAAATTATGTATCTCAAGCTTGGTGAATTTATTTATCTTTTATTATAGTTCTTTCATATCATTCATGTCAAAATTGAACTCGACTATGTTACTTATTCACCTAAGGAAATACAATACCACTTTCTCAGCTTATTCCTTCGAGGTGGAACAATATAGATCTATCAACTATCTATATTTTTAATTATAATTGTACTAATTCTTTATGGAATATATCTTGGTTCTTTTTCCTTACAATAAAGAATTATAAGCGTTAGTTGATAGCTTTACTTTACCTTCCTTTTCGGTTTCGAAGAGTCAACCGATTTGATTCAAGGAAAACTATTTTGAAGTCTAATAATCTCCAAGGAATTAATGATCCAGTCGGCTCTAAATTAGGCAGACTCAGTAATGACTATAAATTCGTTTATATAGTCAAGTTATAATTAATCGATTTATTCAAAATTTCTCTTTTCGTCATTTACCTTTTTATGTAGACTTGTAGTCAAGAGATAGCTTATATTTAAATTAAAATGAACATAAATCTCACACCTTCCATTAATTTAAAGTTATGCAGGTAATTCAATAAATAAACATAATCATAACAAATGTTCATTGTCTTTAGGCTATGTCTTTTAGGATAATCATAACAACAATTTTCTTTATTATTTTGATTCTATTCCCTGACTTATCACTATAACATGTTCTATAATTTAATACCTTTTCATGCATGCATATAGGTTTAATAATGAGAAATAACATTATAAAAGTACACACATTGTTTATTATTTTGATTCTATTCCCTGACTTATCACTATAACATGTTCTATAATTTAATACCTTTTCATGCATGCATATAGGTTTAATAATAACAAATAACATTATAAAAGAACACACATTCCCCATGTAATTTTGATTCAATCAAAAACATCCTAATTTCAATTATTTATTTTCACCAACCACAAGATACACTCCCTATTCTTACATGAATATACATGTATTCAATCACCAAAATAAAAATAGGATTTAATGAAGTAAAAAGTTCTTCACAAAAACTCTTAACATGTTAATTACAATTAAAAACAAACATCATTTCCTTTTATTGATACATACATACCACAAAATAAATAACAATTGAAAGTGTGAACATTAAAAGTAGTACCAAAATTGAAACCTACCCAACCTTCTTGGGGAATATTTAGGAACTTAGCACATTCCACCCAACAGCGAAATCCCTCTACTAGTTCCCTCGAGCTAAGATCTTCTTGTGCTCTAGAATCAACAAAGTCTTTGATTCTTAGGTGGTTTGTTTTACAGACTTCTTCCCATCAAATTTTTAGCAGTGCCCTACATTAAGGTCTGCCAACGTTTTGCCTAGGCCTTTTTGTTTTTGTTTATTTGAAAAACAAATTATTTTCTTTTTCATTAAATCACGTCTTCTCTCCCACTTTGGTTTACTCTGCTCCACTTAGTATTTCTCTCCAACTAGGTGATTAACGTAATCCATCTCTTTATGTAATTTTTTTTAATTGTTTTCTCCTATGAATTTTTAGGATATGTTTAGGGAAGGTCCATCATGTAGACCTGACTACCAACAATGTTTTGTAAGTTGGAAAGAGGTCTTATAAACTCTACTTGTCTTTCTTGAATATTTCTAAGAAATTTATTTATAATAATAAAATAATTGCATTATCACATAAATCCCATCATGGCTTACATCACCATTAAATCTAATAATAGTTTAATGTCTAAAAATAGTAAATGTTGAAAAACCAAAGCCATATGAGTGTTTCAAATCCCACAAGAAAAAAAATAATAAAGAAAAATAATTTAACTATAATGTAGAGTGGATCACTCAATTTTCATTGTAAGTGGCATATATTTTTACATTTGAAGATGTTTGCTATCTCCTATAATCTCTTAATCATTTTCAATAATCTCTCTGCACTCACTCGATAAATATCACATCAGCCATTCCACAAATCTATCACTAAAAATAACAATAATAATTTCAAATCAGCCATTCCACAAATCTGTCACTAATAACAATAATAATTTCAAATAAACCATCATTCCAATAACAAAGAGTAATGGGAAGCAACAAAATTTATTGTTAATTCATTGAAGTGGCAATGATCTACAGTAGAGACTAAATTGAATAGATTGAAAAAAGTGAGCTCAATTCTATTCTCCAAAGTCCAAAGGAATGTCCTCTTCTCCTTCTTTTACTAGCGCTTTTTCACTTTTCGAGGAAGCTTGCAAAGACTTACAATAGTGAAATCTTGCATGTTCAAAATGTTCATGCAATCAAGCCTCGAAACATGAGTGAATTCCAATTAGAAATTTGTAACATGATAATATATTTATTCTCCATGATGAATTAGTAACCCAAAACATGTATTTATAGAAGTTTCTTTGAGCAATCATGGTGATTTCCCCATTGAGTGCAGGTGGATGGTAACATTGGAAATGAATATGATGGAGCTTTAGAGTGTGTGAGAACCCATCAACAAATTGCTTCGAGCCTTGAGCCTTTCCATTCGCATTCTGCATGTACCATAGTCACTATTTAGTGATATTTCCCACATTTTTCAATGTTGATTTATTGTGTATAGAGATTCATGCCACCACCAAAGGAGCAATCAAATGAACCATACCATAAATGAAGTGTGTGCTTCTATAACTAAGAAAATTAACACTTTATAATATAAATCACCTAATTTTTGAGATGCTAATTAATATCCTTATGAAACCTTTAACTTGATGGATTAATGACATCTTCCGGAAATAAATTATAACATTGTATGAGTGATTTTTATTTATTTAATTTTTTTGGTTTCTTTCGTCCTGATGCCGAGATTAGGAGTTGATGTATATTCAAAATTCAACATTGTTTTTTTATGTTACACACTCCCTATGATTCAACATTGTTTTTTATGTTACACACTCCCTGTGATGAAACAATTAGGAAGAGAGACAAGTTGAAGAAGGAAGGGTGCCTCGTAAACGATGGAGAAAAGATCAATTGTCAAACACACATCGAGTCAAGAAATATAAACATTACACAAGAAATGTAAACAATATACAAATAAGCCGAGCATGTCACATGCTGATGATCACACCTTCATATAAATGAATACAATTTCGATGAGAGACTGCATTTTTAAAGTCTAAGCTCAACAAATCATATTCACATATATAATCTTGGTCTCTTAGATAAAATACATTTTCATGCAATATGTACAAAAAGTGGCATATCGAGTAGCTTAGTGGGATACATATAGAGACTTTGCATCTGCAATTTCAAAAGTCAGTGGATCATTTATAAATAGCTTTTTTTTTTTCATATGGATAAACCCAATATTTTGTACTAAGTTTGCACTAAGCTTTTTGTTTTGCGTTTGATTTGATGGTTTGTTCTTCTGTATCCAATATATATCCATGAACCAAAATTAGGGCAAGCTTCAGCAACCTGTACAACCTTCAGAATGTTGATTTAAAACTGCAATATTGTATCCCTGTGATGATCCGTGTGATGTCAATTTTATGAACACCAAAAAGGCTTTCTTAAATTTTTAAAGACATGTTTATTTGGGGCTTTATATTCAAACTATCATCTTTCAACTAACATCCATGTAATTTAGTTGGATTGATCAAACAATATTGAGTAGTTTCTACCAAATAGCATAATTCCATAGAGATAATAATATTTCGATCTAATGGAACAAAAATGATTATTCCTTCTAAGTAGTCATTGTCAACCCTTTTGTTTTTAAACTATTTACGTTAAAATACATGTCCAATAGCTGAGACTGAAAACATATCATATCACCTACCGATCTTCTGTTTGTTGCAAACTATATGAGATAATGGCTACGTAAACAGCGAGCTTGGCATTATTGAAGTGTTCATCTCGAACAAATGCCCTATTGTAAAACAAAATAACACAACAAACAATTTCAATGGAATAATGGGAAGCGATCGACATAGCATAAACTTAGAGCTCAATGAGGTAGAATTTAATATTAAATTCAAAATTATTGATATATGTAACCGTTTTGCATATATGGAGTTTGGTTTTATTTTATTATACTAATATGCATTAATAATGAGGTAATTATATCGACTTATTTTTTAAAAACTAATGTATGATCCATCTTAATTGAGAGACATAGAAATGATCCATCTTAATTGAGAGACATAGAAATTTCATGATATGCCAATCTTTTTTAGAACACAAAACTTTATAAGAAGCCTCGTACTTTTTCATTATTCAAATTGTGTTTTAATAAGTAACTAAATTATTTTAGTTTTAATTAGCTTTTCTTTTCAACATTAAAATATTTATAAGGATCTAAGGTCTATATTTTATATTGAAATATTTTAGTTAATATGGATTAAAAGAAATAAAAAATTAATATAAAGATCAAAATATTTTATTTAAAATTTGTTGGGTGAAAGTGAAATATTTTTATCACATGTCTCTTAGATTAGAAAGTAATTTTAAAAATGAATCAAGCGAGTACAATAAGAATGAAATTATTGATGCTTTATAATACTTTTAATTAAAACTAACCAAATATCTATAATGATTTTGGTTTTTATTATTGCGCAGTATTATTTTTTCTTAGTATTTTTTTAAAGATATATGTATCCACAGAATATACAAAATAACACATTACATTTTAAATTGTGCCTAGCCATGTAATAAATTTTATGGAAATATATTGTTTTTTATATTTTTAAGTAAATGATATTATAATTATACATAATACATATACATAGTTGTAATTAAACCTAGAGTACCCAACAAACATACAAACAAACATATTTGGCTAGTTAGAGTTCAATTATCTAAGATTCAAAATGAAATTTAAAATGAGGTATATATATTGGGATGTAACTATTTTTAGATATATTGACTTAATGATGAAGAAAATATATTGCTAGCTTTAAATTATTATAGATTCATGTTAAGTATTGATCTACCATGTATTCAGAGCGATCTCATTTTTTTTTTGAAGTGGGACTTTTTTTTAAATGTAAAATTTGAAAAACGAAATACATCTCTAACACCCTAAGATGACATTTAAAATTGCTTTACCTATTTCAGATTATCATAAACAAGACTCATGGAAGCTTAGTGATATTTTGGTGTTATTTAGGTAATGAATAATATTATTTTATGATTATGAAAATCTCAGAATTCAAGAGGGAAGGCCGGAAATGAATTCCAGCCTCTAAGAAGTTAGGAACAATTTGAGACAATTGTACCTTTCTTTCTTAGAGATAAAAGAAAATCTTAGTGGAAAGAAAGGGGTTCAGTCTTTGGATGGAAAAGAGGAAAGAAGAAAGGTCTGTGTGATTGGCATGACACTGTCAAGAGAGGACATCTTGAGTCATATTGTTACCTGTTGTTTTGGAGTGGAAGCTCGAGGGGACAAGTGGATGTCATTTCCCTTCTCAAGGTTGGGTGGAGAGGGTCTCAACCATATTGACTTCGTGGATTTCGCGTAAACAGATAAGTATTCAAAATTGCTTTAAGTATGTAGATTAAATGCATGATTATGTACATATATTCTACTATTATTGGAATTGAAAATGTCTTATTATGTGGTAATGTCCAATGGAGTTTAATAACATAGTTGGAACAAGAAACCAAATAATTTCGCCATACAATTTTTGAATAAATTTGTTGGTTCTAAATTGTGTGAGAAATAATCTGTTATTGCTTTTAAAGAAAGTTTGGTGTTGAATGTATAATTTGGACAACCCTTCTAAACGCGCTAAGAATGGAGTTTCTCATAAGAAAGAGAGTTATGGGTTATATAAAAACTTTGGTACCGAAACCGAGAGGGGAAAAGAGAATGTAATCATGCCCGAAAACAGAATAAAAACAACATCATATGTTATCTATAGGGGATAGTTCCAGAATCGTCATTATTTTGTACAGGGGTTAAACCTGTTAAGGAACTACGAGGTCCAATCCCACACGAACCGTCATTGTGAATAAACCAAACTGGAGAAAGGGTTCCTGTAAGTAGTCCTTTTTTTAAAATTTAAACAATGAGAAATGTGATTGAAATAAAGAAGCACAATTTTAATTAAGTCTATGTAGAGAGTTTGTAACTACCAACAAAATTATATTTTATTTAGTTTAACAGATAATTCCTTCTTAAAATACTGAAAACACTGAAGGAGATAAACATGCAAAGTAATAGAGAATCATAACTCGACTACATATTCCAAATTTTAGGAAGAATATTGTTGAATATGAAATGAATTATTTCAAGCAAATTAAGAAGCCAACAGTACTATGAAGAACAATACATATAAAAAATATAGATAAAAAAATTAAAAAACACAGCGACTGTGTGAGCTAGAAACTGCTGCAAATATCATATATTGATTCATTGATTCAACTGTTAACTACATTATTAAATAGTAAAACTATTACTAAAATCAACTCTGGAATAATTCTACTGCAATTACAACTAATTTCTAGCACTTTCCAGCAGCAATGACCACCCTAACAATCTGCTGCTTTAATCCCTAACAATCTGCTTCTTTATTTTTACAGAGAACACAAAATATGCTCGCTACTTTGTTAGCGTTTTACATAACTAATTAAGCATTAATTCTAACACTCCCCCTTAATGATTAATGAGGATTTACTATCTTATCTCTTATTGCCAAAAACTGATCTTTTGCCACTGCTTGGTGAAGATATCTGCTAGTTGATGCTGAGTATTTATATGCTTTAATTCAACATCCTTCTTCTGCACCAAATCTCTAATGAAGTGATATTTTAGGTCAAAATGTTTTGTCCTGCTGTGATGAACTGGATTTTTTGCTAACTTGATGGCACTTACATTATCACAATAAATCATTGTAGGCTGAACTTGTTTTTCTCCAATTTCTTCCAAAATTTTTCTGAGCCAAAGAGCTTGTGTGCCTGCTGAGGTAACTGCAACATACTCTGCTTCTGTAGATGAGAGGGAAACAATGCTTTGTTTTTTTGAGCTCCATGTAATCAAACCAGAACCAAAAGAGAAACAATTTCCATATGTGGACTTACAGTCATCAAAACTACCTCCCTAATCTGAATCACTAAATAAGATTGAACTTTTGAGAAGAGTAGTAATGAATACCAAAATTTAGAGTGTCTTTCACATACCTTATAATCGTCTTGGCTGCCTTCATATGTATTTCAGATGGATTTGTCATATATCTTGAAACAAGTGAAATTGAATATGTAATATCAGGCCTTGTGTGGGTTAGAAATATCAAGCTCCCCACAATACTTCTGTAAGTTTTCTCATCAACTAAATCAGCACCATCATCTCTACATAACACCTCTCCATGAGCACTTGGAGTGGGGGATGGATGACAATCAAGCATATCAAATTTATTTAGCATATCATGTGCATACTTTGTCTGACAAATGAAAATCTCATCCTTACTTTGATAAACCTCCATTCTTAGAAAATATTTCATGATGCCTAGATCTTTCATCTCAAATTCATTCATCATAGCAGCTTTGAATTTATCATTCATCTTAGAACTACTACCCATATACAATAGATCATCAACATACAAACTTATGATTAAAATATCAATACCTTCTTGTTTGTAGTAAAGGGTAGGATCATTCTTACTTCTCTGGAAGCCTTTTTCCTGAAAGTATCCATCAATCCTTGCATACCACGCTCTTGGTGCTTGCTTGAGGCCATACAAAGCCTTCTTCAACTTGTAGACATTATTCTCCTTTCCTTCCACTTCAAAACCTTGTGGCTGCTCCACATATACTTCCTCTTCTAAGTACCCATTCAAGAAGGCACTTTTCACATCCATATGATGTACGCTCCACTTTTTATGAGCTCCTAATGAAATCAACATTCTAATGGTCTCCTGTCTTGCTACTGGTGCAAATATCTCTTCATAATCAATTCCATACTTCTGTGTGAATCCTTTAGCAACTAATCTTGCTTTGTGTCTTTCAAGACTCCCATCACTGTTAAATTTAGTCTTATAGACCCATTTGGTGCCAATCTTTTTCTTGTCATGTGGAAGCTCTGTCAACTTCCAAGTGCCATTCCTTTGAATGGAATCCATCTCTTCTTGCATGGCTTGCATCCAAACATCATTAGTACATGCATCTTCAAAACATGATGGTTCAAATTCAGCCTTGGCTAATAAAGCAAAATTGGCTATCTCACCTATTGGGCTTTCTTCATGTGCTTGATTTGCACTCCTCTCATAAATATCACTCAATCTTCTTACCTTCCTTGTAGAAATTGGAGAAGAAGATGGACTTAAACTTGATGTTGAAGAAATTGATGAAGGGCTACTTGGTGGAGTTAAGCCACTAGTTACAAAAACATAAGTTGGCTGCTCATGATCATTATCAACAATTATATCATCATTCAAAACAAATTTTGTCTTCTCAACATGGCCTTTTTGATGACCATAAACTCCCCCTTCATCAAAAATTACATCTCTTGAGACAATAAGCTTGTTAGTTAGAGGATTATACAATTTATAAGCCTTGCTTGTCTCACTATACCCAATAAAAATGCATAACTCACTCTTTGCATCTAACTTTTTTCTATTTTGATCAGGTACATGCACATAAGCCAAACAACCCAAAACTTTGAAATGATTAACATTAGGCTTTTTTCCATACCAAGCTTCATAAGGAGTCATATTTTCCAATGCACTGGTGGGGCTACGGTTGAGGATGTATACTGCTATAGCAACTGCATCTCCCCAATAAGAGTTGCTCAATCCCTTAGTTTGTAGCATTCATCTTGCCATTTCAACCACAGTACGATTTTTTCTTTCAGCTATGCCATTCTACTGTGGTGTGTATGCTGTAGTATGCTGCCTCCTGATGCCATTCATATCACAATAGCTCTGGAAATCTTTTGAGCAGAATTCTCCTCCACGGTCAGTCCGCAAACATTTTATTTTGCACCCTCTCTCATTTTCTACAAGGGCTTTGAACTTCTTGAATGTATCTAGGGCTTCACTTTTGGCCTTCAAAAAATATACCCAACAATTTCGTGAGTAATCATCAATAAAAGTGATGAAATATGATGACTTACCCAAACTCTTAGTCTGCATAGGACCACATATGTCTGAATGAACAAGCTGAAGTGGGTGATGAGCTCTCCATGCACTGCCCTTTGGAAACCTTTCCCTTGCATGCTTTCCTTTAGCACATCCTTCACAAACCTCCTTATGCTC